>JAIUZE010031927.1:0-12521 GCA_022085475.1 Heliosperma pusillum | reverse complement strand
TGGCCTGGGATTTTGATACCAAGCAGGGGCATGGCTGCCTAATTGCTTCCACTTTGGGAATAGAGCCAGCTTAAGTACTAGCCAACTCTGCTTAGGGGGTCTCCTAGTAGAGATTCTCATGTACTTTTGGTCATGAGACAGCGAATGGGTTAGCTGTTGTCGCTAGGTCTGCGCAGTCTAGGACTAGGATGTTTATCCTACCTTGTGGTATAGCCTCGAGTTACAGAAGTCGACTATTGACTGTACTAAGAACTTATGCCTGTTTCTAGACGTATTGGTCTTTCATGTTTGATGATTATATGAATCTTAGAAGGTGAGATGCAAGCCGGCTAAGGTTGATAGAGTTTGGATTACCGGTTGTTAACTGATTCACATGATAGTTTGCATGAGTAGCTTAGCCTTCACATGCTAGGTTATATGTTAGTTATTTGTTTCATAACATGAAAAGCATATCGTATATGTTAAGGTTTTGTATTTTCCATATACATCTCTTTTATGTTATTCATGTTTTATTAAACTCGACATTTCGTGGCTGGGAGAACTCGGAGTTACTCCCCACTGACTGTGGCTTCCGTGTTTATATTTAATGCGGTTGGCAGGTTTGTGATGCATACATTGGGTACATTGACGAGCTAGCGAGCGAAGTATTTACCTTGGACCTATATTCGGTTCTTTAGGATTGTATATTATTATACACTCTTTTATTTCCGTATTTATACGGGAGATATGTCTCCCGTTTTGGATATGTATTTTGTATAATATTATTTCCTTTTTGTTGAACCTTTTTATTTAAGACACCTTCGTTATATTCTCATCTTTTATTTAGTTAAATTATATTTTTTCTTTCCGCAAATTTGAGGGTGTCACAGTCAAGGTACTCGGTTGAGTACCCCTACTCGGTCGAGTACCCTGCCCCCACTCTGTCGAGTCATGCAAGAGTACCACCCCGTATAGCAATTATCATAAATACTTACATATATAACAATTCGTATCAAATTCTCATGCTCTAGTATATTATTCAGCTTGCATTAGTTTCGTATATATCACAAAATCACATGTAGCTCACATATACACCATGATTGACAATAATAACGCATAATCTCATGTCAAAGTTAACACCATTTAACACATATTACATGCTCATTAACAACAACATATTAGCATGCCAAAGGCGTCGAACTTTCATCTCGCCATAGCAAGATAACCCGGAACATTTATGTGCACATCCCCCACGTAGCGGGATAACTACGGGGGCGAACTTGGGTATGATCCGTCTCCCAACGAAATCACCAGACGATAGTAACATAGTAATCATCGCCAACAACTCCAAACTCCATCATTGTCACAACAGTGACCATCATCATTAATCACAAACCAATAATCACAATAATATAACTACAATCTCATGCCATCAATTAGTAACACAAAAACTGAGTAGGGAAGCCCTACCTTATAGCAATTTCGTGTATAGCTAACCAAAGCAATCAAAAGTGTTCCTCTACAAAGTCCCCTCCTATACAATCCATAGTCATATATACAATCCACAGTCATACAATCAATAAAAATCTTCCGTTTCCCCCCCAATTCAATTAGGGTTACAATACCATGTAACCAATTCACAAACATGAATACTTACCAAATCAATCAATCGACGAAGAACAGGTTGGATCCGGCACGAGATGATCAAAGGTTTCTTAAGGAATTTGAGAGAATTTGAGAGATAGACTTTGTGTTTAAGACGTAAACTGATTTTAATTAAAACTAATCCTCTTAATGACCCTTTAATCATCCGTATGACTAAACCCTGAAAACCGTCGTACTCGGTCGAGTACACCATGTACTCGGTGGAGTACCGATATGACTTGGCCGAGTACACGAGATCAAAACACTGCTAAAGACACCAGCTAACGTCACTCGGCCGAGTAGCCTCTACTCGGCCGATTACCATATGTACGAGCCCCCTATACACAGAAATACGGAGTATTACAAGCTAACCCTAACCTCCATTGATGAACATTGAGCTTCAGAGAAAACAAAGGTAAATAAAGGGAGCTTTTATTGAATGAAATATTTTGAAAGTTATTACAAATGATTAAGTTATGCAAGAAGGTAAGGTACAACTATTTATATACAATCATTTACAACTAACACAAAGTGTAATTAACTATTGGACAACTCATCAATTCATGTAATGGCAGATTAGGTAGCACGTACACTCCTCCTAACTAGCCGTCCCGTGTCGGATACCGTGTCGGACACACAGACACGCGGACACCTATAAATAAAGAACGAGAGGTTGAAAGACTAAAAGAGATTAATTAGAAGATGAGTTGGGTGGGAAATGAGAATAAGTTATAGTCAAAGCCAAATTTTACCTTCAATTATTTACATTTAATATCAAATATCAATATAAAAATAAAATCGTAGGTTATTTATAACTATAAAATATATGTTTTATTAAATTTAAATGTCGTGTCCCGTATCCTAAATTTCACGAGATGCCGTATCACGTGTCCGTGTCGTGTCCGTGTCCTTGTCTGGTCCGTTTTCGTGCTACCTAGATGGCAGACTTAGCAATGGGATTGGTAGCTTGATTCTCTACTATAATTCCACACCCCCACTAATTAACGGCTAACCTCTTTTCCACGCCTTTGGCTGTTCTCACATTTAGTATCGGTTTTCTTGGATTCAATTTCAATATAGTTTAGTTTACAACATATAAATTTACCACTCATATTGAGCCACTGGCGAAGAAAAAAGGTGGATCATAAATCATGATGTATGAAGAGTTTGGCTACTTCAAAAACAAGGAAGGACAAACGAACGAAGATGGAAAATATTAGAACTAAATATTATCATTTGCAAGGAAAAGATTACTGGATAGCCGTAAAAACAGAGTACGTATACGCATATAGCAGTGCATAAAAATGTACGACTACTTTTCTTATACACACGCTAATACGCTACTACACCCGTGCATTGAATGCATCAACATAATAAGACTTGTAAAAGAATAGGAATAATAACTAACAAGAATAAAAAGAGCACAAACCCATCAAAAAAAGGATTGTTAGCTCTTAAAAAAATTAAAAATAATGATTAGATATTTGTTTGGAGCTGAGACCTCCATTTCTCCTATGCTTGCGACAGTAAATCCTGAGCAGTAATAAAAGTGCCGTGAAAACCATAAGGAACTCTTGAAGGAATTTTGACAGTAGCAACAAGCTCCATATTCATGGCATTTACTATTTGGAGCTCAGACTTCCATTTCTTCTCGTCATGTACAAATGCCATTATATAACCGTCGTCTTCCGCTGTTGAATTCTCATCCCTCGGTAAAAATAGCGGCTCACCACCGTATTTCTCTTCGCCGTACATGAACTTGTCTATTTTTCCAGTGTATAAGTCCACCTTGGCGAAACCCGACACCTTTGGCCACGGTTCAGCTATGGCCAGGTATGCGAATTGTGTTTTTCGCAAATCAATTTTAAACATTATCCTTGGAGAGAACTTCTTCCTTTTATATAGTTTGATAAGATCCTAACATATTAGAATATTACGCACTATGTCTCTCCTTTTAATAAAAGCACTTTGAGAAGGGTGAATACTATCATGGAGGACACTCTTAAGTCTATTGCAAAGTACATTTGCCATACATTTGTAGATTTTATCGTAGCACGCAATTGGTCCAAACTGCATGACATTCTCAAGAATTGGTACCTTTGGAATCAAACTGAGCAATGTTTTATTAGCCTCCTTCAAGATTTTCCTTGTATTTAAAATGTTTCTTACAGTAAAATATACCTGCTGCCCTACAATATGCCACGAGTCAATAAAGACCATTGTATCCATCAGACCCCGACATAAATAACCTAGTTGGCTTTTCTTACTCCCTAAGATAGATTTAACCTAAAACATTTCTTACTCCCTAAGATAGATCACGGCTACTAGAGCTTATTCTAAATAACCTAGTTGGCTTTTCTACTATAAATACCTATGCATCCCATGCATTAAAATTATGTTGTTCACATTATATTTTACACTTTGCATTAAGATAAATATTTTGAGTAAAATCTTTATTTTGCAAAACTTATTTTCGAAAAGTTGTACCTTTCTCGCACTTTACTTTTGAGAAAAAGTTATTCGATAATAGTGCTAGATTTGTTTCTTATAATTTCAATTGTGTGAACATCAAGAACAAACAAAAACACTTTCTTATTAAAGTAAGAGTTGAGTATTTAACGATACTCAAACCTTGATTTACAACTATAGTTAGTTGTACGAGTGGGTTGATGATTTTGTAATCCGTAGGAAGGTACTAAACTTATTAATCGAGAAATAATGTACGTAGGTGTTAACGTGTGAAACTAAACCACTTCAAAAATCTCTTGCATCTCTTGTCTCGTTATTTGTTCTACCTATTTCATTATTTACTTACTCACTACAAGTTATTAGTTGGTTGAATTTAATTAATAAATTCAAACTACTATTACTTCACACGCTCATACGGACAATCGTAAAAATAGGCATACTTTATTTATACTCAATTCACCCCCTTTTGAGTTTTTAGGATCAATAGACTCTTCAATTGGTATCAGAGCCTCGTGGTCTTGATTGCCTAACAGCATAGAGACAGATCCATTTGATTTTTTTTTGCCTATTTAAGTCTTTTTATCTTGTGTGAAATGGAATCCAAACACCTAAAAGCTCCCATCTTTGAAGGGAAGAATTATGGTCTTTGGAAGAACATGATGACACACTATATTAAGGGACATGATTGGGAATGTTGGAAGATCATCCAAAATGGCCCTAACAAAATATTGGTTCCATCTAAAAATGGCACAACCTATGAGAAGGACGAAAATGACTATATCGAGGCTGACTACCGTAAGGCAGAGAAAAACTCGAAAGCCATGACGTTGTTACAAAACGACATGATAAGCACTGAGTTTGATCGTTTCTCGTCTTGTAGTACGACCAAGGAAATATGGGATGGTCTTGAACTTGCATACTAAGGTAATGCCCTTGTGAAAAAGCATAGGATTGATGTACTTATTCAAAGGTACGAACTCTTCTCAATGGAGAAGAATGAATTAATCAACAGTTTGTCGACACGTTTCTCAAGCATAACAAATAAACTCCGAAATCTTGGGAGAAAACTTGACTATGAGGATATCGTAAGAATAGTCCTTAGGAGTTTCTCTAAGAGATGGACATCCTGTTGGAGCAAGTGTCCTCCACAATAGTGCATTTATATTATAAATCTCATTTTGGAATATTAGTGGGATGACTAGTATTTTGATACTCCACGTCAGTTGATTAACGTAAATCGACAACGGTCAGCTGACTAGAGTTAGACGTTATTGTCGTATGACGGCGGTAATCAACTGACCCCTTTCGGTCACACCTATAGGATGAGACCCAAACAGAAATCTAATTATTTGTATACGATACATATTAATTAGTACTTTACCTATATATATTTGATATATGTTTAGTTACGAGAGTTATTAATTGGAAATTGAGTTACGAACTCATTCCGGATAAGTTTATTAGTCAATTATACGATAATTGACTGAATAAATTTTACGTCTTATTTTAATACGATTGAATAAGATTTAATGTAACACCCGGAAATGTACCCTATTTTTCTAGTAGAAATATTTTACGAAATCTTTTCAGCAAATTTAAGTTTTAAATTAGCTTTTTATGTTTCGAGTCGAATTTAGAATTTCCGAGTTCGTATTTGGAATTTCTGCGAGATTCCATGAAAATCCCGTTTTAAGTCGAGTTTGACTTTTCTTGACTTTTGAGTCGAGTTTGACTTTCTTTGACTTTGGAACCATCTTTGACTTCCGTTGACTTTTCTCCTACACAACTCACACTACTCCTTAACCTAATTTTCATTCAAACACAAACACAAATATCTTCCTCCTTAAGAAATCTCAAGAACTTTCCCTCTTTGATTTCGATCTTAGAATTCGCCTAGCTCTTTCGTTCTTTGATAGAATTTACGTAAGTTCGTCTTATTCTTCTTCCCTGACCTTCCTCTATCCGTATTGATATTAAAAGTATCGTCTTTATCGCTTTTCAAGCTTTCCGTCTTTCTCAAGATGAACTTAATTCATCTTTTTACGATCTATTTGTAGGTGGTGACCTCCAAGATCCCGACAAAGACTACTACCTTATTGAAGAGGAGCTTGACGATTAGTAGAGACGCTTTAAGGTAACGGTGAAGAGTTACTCGGTATCATTTACGTGTTTTGCATGCTTTATATGTTAGAAATCGTATTTAGAATACGATTAGAAGCTTAGGAATCATGTTATGATTAATGAATGTCATTAATTGATGATTGATGAAGATGATACTTGTGGTTTGATGGAATTTGATATGTAAAATGATAATTTATGATAATAGTTGATAATGGTTGAGTTTAGAACAAATTGGAGCCGTCTAGGGTGTTTCACGGTCGTGAAACTCGTTTCACGGTCGTGAGATGGCATTTCACGGTCGTGAAATGCAAGTCACGGTCGTGAAAAAGTGGCTGATGTTTACCTTTGCATAACAGAGTGTTTCACGGTCGTGAAACCTCATTTCACGGTCGTGAAGTACAAGTCACGGTCGTGACTTGTGCAGTTTCCCTACATTGACCCTTTTTCGTAAAATGATCATATCTTCTTCGTTACTTGCTTGTTTTAGGCTTGTGACCATTCGTTGGAACCGTAAGAGGATAAGCTATCACCTCAACTTGGAATTTCTATAATAGCATGTCTAGAACTCTAGTTATGACAGTTTGAAGTGAACCCTTATTTTAGTTAGTTTCCAAACTTGTTGTTTTGGAGAGGTAACTATGTTTCTTATTCATTATGCTTCATAAACTTGTTCTAATGCTTATGTATCATGTATTGATTCATGTTTATCATATTTACATTTATATAATGCCATGTTCTCATGTTTTGTGACGGTTTTTGGTATGTTCCCACTTTGAGTCGGTTTTCACAAATGATACGGTTTGAGCACTATTGTGTCTTGTGCTTTGTACTCTCATCCCCTTGGCTACCTTCCCGTTCGTAAGGCTGGAATGTCGGAACGGAGAGGTATCCTACTGCTTAAATGCATGTGTTAGTGGGCATACGAAGACGTTGTTGGGAGTTGAACGCTATGCGTTGATCGACCCGGCCGTCAAATGTTGTGTACTTGCGAGGTGGTGTTATTTGCATGTAGCGTACCGCATGTTATGAGGCTTTGAGCTCGTTTTCCGCCTCTTTCGTGAATGATCTACCGAGAATGTGGGGTACGCGGCGTTTTTTGTAAGACCGAGTCTTGGGTGCGAAACGTGATCGCATATCGATCGAATCGGAAAATGTGATTCCGAGAATCTGGCCAGGTTTAGATTAGGAGCCTTATCGTTCTTACCAGGAGGAAATGTGTCTACATAGGCGAAATGTAAGCATCGCGTATGAGTTCAGGGAAATGTGATCCCGTTGATGCCTTTTAATCATACTTGCCATGTACACGATGCTAGTGCGTTTCATTTACCGTGAGAGATGTCGTCTTGTGTCGTTCTTTGAATGCGTGATTTCATGATCTTGTTCATGGTCATTGCATGATTGGACACCGTCAATGTCTTGGTTCTTGAATGGATGATAATATGTTGGTTTTAATGTGATCATCGCATGACTTGACTTGGTTTGTCTGTCGAGTCTCAATCTTATCAATCTTATACCGCTAACGGTGAGATGCAAGCCCTAGTGAGCGTATTCGGTTGCCTAAGAGTGTCTTTCCCGAGTCTTTGAATATCATGATGGATTCGGATTTGTGCTTCTTATGTTCTTATCATTATCTATCGAATTGCCTATCTATTCTTATCGCAACTCACATGGATATCTATATATGCATGATTTAACTTTTGTATTTCCTTATATGTACGTTTGATGTGATATGGCTGGGAAAACCCGGAGTTACTCCCCACTGACTGTGGCATTCATGTTTTTCATGGATGAACAGGTTGCTTGCTATGGATGACTTTTTGGATACGATATTTTGGGGTTCGGGTGTGAGCTAGCGGGCGTTGTCCCTGGAAGTTCACCTCTAGACGATTTAGCTAGTTTTGGTTAAACACTTGTTCTTTTCTAACATTTTAAGAGACCCCGTCTCTTTATTGTATATTCCGTACTTAGTTTGTAATATTTTGACACTCCTCGTGTTATTATATCTTGCATGTATTAAAAGTTTTTAAAAATACCTATTTCCGCATATAATTCACATGCTTGTATGTTTTATATTTCCGCATTCGCGAGGGTTGTCACAGTTGGTATCAGAGCTTTGATCGCTCCCGACGCACACACGTGAACCCTAACTTAAACTACTTGACCTTGAAATAATAAATGAGAGATTGGGTAGAAGTTAAGGACTTTACTTGGTAGTCTTTTTGTTTATGCTAATTGATAGGAGTAACTTAATTTGTTTTGTTTCTTATGAAGATGGTTAGACCACGTTTAGCTGAGAACGTTATGATGGAGGCTCTTACTCAAGTGCTGAAGAATCAGCAAGATGCCGCGTTAGCTAATGCCAACCAAGTTCCCCCTAGAAGGGAGGACAACCATCAAGGTGGCTATGCATGGGTGGCGGGACAAATTGCAAGGAGTAAGATTGTGCCATATGGTGGAGAGCCGGATCCTACGGAGCTATCCGATTGGTTCTGTGAGATGGAAAAGCAGTTTGATCTTTACCAAGTCCGAGAAGAGGACAAGGTGAGGATAGCAAAGCACTTTCTGGTGAGGGAAGCCGACAATTGGTGGGCTATCACCAGTGCCACTGCCGTTCTTGAAGAGGACTTTAACTGGGCTTGCTTCAAAGCTCTTGTGGAGGGTAGGTGTTACCCTAAAGAGCTTAAGCAGCAAAGGCTTAAAGAGTTCATTGATTTTAAACAAGGTAACTTATCCGCTCAAGAGTTTACTACGGAGTTTAATAAGCTCGCGCATTTCGCGCCAAGGCTGATCCGTGATGATGAAGATCGTGCTTTCTATTATCGTAATAAGTTGAATGCTGTTCTTCAAAGTAAAGTGAGAAGGGGTACTGCGTCCTTTGGTGATCTCTACGATGATGCCTTGTGGGCCGAAAACTCAATGAAGGCTATAAGGGATGAAGCTTTGATGAATAATCCCTCTCCTTCTTATGCTCCTAGGCCGAATGCTTTTGGGAAAAGGCCGTTTATTTCGTGTCCTTCTAGTTCCTATGCTAACAAGAGGAGGTTTAATCCTTCTTCCAATGCCAATACAAGGAATACTGCTCCTTTTATTCCTAGAGCTACTTCAAATGTAGTTCATAGGTGTTATGCTCCTCAAGCTCAAGCTCAAGGTCGGCAATGTAACCGTTGTAAACAACCATACCATCCCGGTATGTCTTGTGTTAATCGACCTTACATTTGCTACTTTTGTCAAAAGGGTGGTCATCGCTATGAAGATTGCCCCGATCGAAAGTTGCCTCCTCCTCCTAAACCTAAGGGTTCAATCTTTGTCATGAGTCGTGCCGAAACCGACGCTCATCCCGAGATCATTACGGGTATGTTCTCAATCTTAGAGCAACCGTGTCTTATTTTATTTGATACCGGTGCTTCAATGTCTTTTGTGTCATCAACTTATGCTAATAAGTTATCTATCAAACCGACATCTAGTGAGGATACTCCCATATCCTTACCTTCCGGAGATATTATCTCTTGTTCAACCTTTATCCAAATGTACCTATATCTATTTCGGGTTCTATCTTTCCCGCGAATCTCCTTAAGTTTCCTCTAGGAGAGTTTGATATTATATTAGGTATAGATTGGTTAGCTATGTATCATGCTAGGTTCGAGTGTCGTGATCAAAAGATTTTCTTAAAGAGTCCTTTAGGTGTTAGAATAACTTATAAGGGATCTCATCCCCGTAAAGGTGTGTCTTTAATTTCTGCTATGAAATTGGTAAGTATGGTTAGAAAAGGTCACCAAGCATTCTTGTGTGTTGTGACTTATTCAAATACCTCTTTGCTAAGTATTGAAGATGTGCCTATTGTTCGAGAATTCATTGATGTATTCCCCGAAGATTTGCCCGGGATTCCTTCCGAGCGAGATGTTGAATTCTCTGTTGATCTTGTTCCAAGTTCTGGTCCAATTGCCAAGGCTCCTTATCGTATGGCTCCGTCTGAATTGAAAGAGTTGAGAAAGCAGTTGGATGATATGATTGAAAAGGGCTTTATTCGACCAAGTGCCTCTCCTTGTGGTGCTCCCGTTCTTTTTGTGAAGAAGAAGGATGGTTCTATGAGATTGTGTATTGATTACCGTGAATTGAATCGGATTACAATCAAGAATAGGTATCCTTTACCAAGAATTGAAGATTTATTTGATCAATTAAAGGGTGCTTCTACTTTTTCGAAGATTGATTTGAGGTCCGGTTATCATCAAATTCCGGTTAGAGATGTTGATATTCCAAAGACCGCTTTTAGTACGAGGTATGGCCATTATGAGTTCAAGGTAATGCCTTTTGGATTGACCAATGCTCCCGCTATCTTTATGGATCAGATGAACCGCACATTTAGTGAGTATCTTGACAAGTGTGTGGTGGTGTTCATTGATGATATTCTTATTTTCTCCAAGTCCGAAATGAGCATGCTATTCATTTGAGGATTATTTTGGGTGTTCTACGTCGTCAGAAGTGGTATGCTAAGTTCTCTAAGTGTGAATTTTGGTTACCTAAGGTGTCCTTTCTTGGGCATGTTATTTCTAAAGAGGGTGTTATGGTGGATCCTTCTAAAATTGAGGCCGTTGTTGATTGGAAGAGCCCGACTGATATTAGAGAGATTCGAAGTTTCCTTGGTTTAGCTGGTTATAATCGAAGATTTGTCAAGGATTACTCTAAGCTTGCTAGACCTATGACTCAGTTATTGAAGAAGGAAACCCAATTCCTATGGAATGAAGCTTGTGAAGCAGCGTTTCCAGAATTAAAGACGAGGTTAACTACCGCTCCGGTGTTGACTTTGCCTTAGGATGGAGTAGACTTTGATGTCTATTGTGATGCTTCTAAGATGGGATTAGGTTGTGTTCTTATGCAAAATAGGAAGGTGGTGGCTTATGCTTCAAGGCAGTTGAGAGTTCATGAAGTGAACTATCCTACTCATGATCTAGAATTGGCCGCTGTTGTTCATGCTTTGAAAGTATGGAGACATTATTTAATTGGAGTTCATTGTCGTATCTTCACCGATCACAAGAGTTTGAAGTACATATTTACTCAAAAAGAGTTGAATATGAGGCAAAGAAGATGGTTGGAATTGGTGAACGATTATGATTTTGAGTTATTGTATCATGAAGGGAAGGCTAATGTTGTTGCTGATGCCCTTAGTAGGAAAGCTTCTCATGCTTTGACAGCTTTGCATGTTTTACCTGTTGATCTTTGTGCCGAGTTTCGAAGATTGAGTTTGGAGTTTGTAGAGCGTGGATTTGTTCATATTGGTGTTATGATTGCCGAGCATGTGTTTCTCCGTGAGATCCGTGAAAGCCAAGTTGATGATCTTACGTACAAGTCTATTCAAGCCAAAATTCTTGAAGGTAAAGGTAAAGATTTCAAGTTTGATAATGAGGGTGTTCTTCGTTTCCATGGTCGTTTATTTGTTCCTAATGCTCTTAATTTGAGGAAGCGAGTTCTTGATGAAGCTCACCTTTCCCCTTATTCTATTCACCCCGGTGGTGATAAAATGTACAAAGACTTGAAGTTGCAATTTTGGGGCCGAACTTGAAGGGTGATGTTGTTTCTTATGTTGGAAGAGGTTTGACTTGCCAACAAGTGAAGATTGAACACAAGAGACCCGGTGGATTGCTACAACCGTTGGATATTCCACTATGGAAGTGGGAATCTATTTCTATGGATTTTATTATGGCTTTGCCGAGAACCGTTGGAGATAAAGATGTTGTTTGGGTTGTTGTTGATCGATTGACCAAGTGTGCTAGATTTATTCCGATCAAAGAAACTTGGAATTTGGATCGTTTAGCAAAAGCCTATGTGGATGAAATTGTTAGATACCATGGTGTTCCTATGGAGATTATATCCGACCGAGATCCGATATTTTTGTGTCGAGAGTTTTGGAAGCTTTGTCAAGAAGCCATGGGTAGTTAAGTTGTTGATGAGTACTGCTTTTCATGCCGCTACGGATGGTCAGACTGAGAGGACTATTCAGACTTTAGAAGACTTGCTTAGGGCTTGTGCTCTTGACTTTCAGCCTAGTTGGGAAAAGAGCTTACCGTTGGTGGAGTTTTCTTACAACAACAGTTATCATGCATCGATTAAGATGGCTCCATATTAAGCTCTTTATGGAAGGAAATGTCGGAGTCCTATATGTTGGAATCAATTGAGTGACAATCGTGATTTAGGCCCCGATGTTCTTGTTGAAACCATTGATAATGTGAAGGTCATTCGTGATAGAATGAAAGCCTGTGACACCCTCAAATTTGCGGAAAGATAAACAAGTACTTTAAATAAATAAAAGATGA
>JAIUZE010031925.1:0-25155 GCA_022085475.1 Heliosperma pusillum | reverse complement strand
ACCTCGACATTTCGTGGCTGGGAGAACGCGGAGTTACTCCCCACTGACTGTGGCTTCCGTGTTTATCTTTAATGCGGTTGGCAGGTTTGTGATGCATACATTGGGTACATTGACGAGCTAGCGAGCGAAGTATTTACCTTGGACCTATATTCAGTTCTTAGATTGTATATTATTATACACTCTTTTATTTCCGTATTTATACGGGAGATATGTCTCCCGTCTTGTATAATTCTTATGTAACATATTATTTCCCTTTTGTTATGGACTTTTTATTTATGACACCTTTGTTTATTTATTTAAATTATTTTTTTTCTTTCCGGAAATTTGAGGGTGTCACATGTTGGCAAGTCAAACATCTTCCAACATAAGAAACAACATCACCCTTCAAGTTCGGCTACCAAAATTGCAACTTCAAGTCTTTGTACATTTTATCACCACCGGGGTGAATAGAATAAGGGGAAAGGTGAGCTTCATCAAGAACTCGCTTCCTCCAATTAAGAGCTTTAGGAACAAATAAACGACCATGAAAACGAAGAACACCTTCATCATCAAACTTGAAATCTTTACCTTTACCTTCAAGAATTCTGGCTTGAATAGACTTGTAGGTAAGATCATCAACTTGGCTTTCGCGGATTTCACGAAGAAACACAGGTTCGGCAATCATAGCACCAATATGAACAAATCCACGCTCTACAAACTCCAAACTCAACCTTCGAAATTCGGCACAAAGATCAACAGGTAAAACATGCAAAGCATTCAAAGCATGAGAAGCTTTCCTACTAAGAGCATCGGCAACAACATTAGCCTTCCCTTCATGATACAATAACTCAAAATCATAATCGTTCACCAATTCCAACCATCTTCTTTCCCTCATATTCAACTCTTTTTGAGTAAATATGTATTTCAAACTCTTGTGATCGGTGAAGATACGACAATGAACTCCAATTAGATAATGTCTCCACACCTTCAAAGCATGAACAACGGCGGCCAATTCCAAATCATGAGTAGGATAGTTCACTTCATGAACTCTCAACTGCCTTGAAGCATAAGCCACCACCTTCCTATTTTTCATAAGAACACAACCCAGTCCCATTTTAGAAGCATCACAATAGACATCATAGTCTACTCCATCTTCAGGCAAAGTCAACACCGGAGCGGTAGTTAACCTCTTCTTTAACTCTTGAAACGCTGCTTCACAAGCTTCATTCCATAGGAATTTGGTTTCCTTCTTCAACAACTGAGTCATAGGTCTAGCAAGCTTGGAGAAATCCTTGACAAATCTTCGGTAATAACCAGCTAAACCAAGGAAATTTCGAATCTCTCTAATATCAGACTCTTCCAATCAACAACGGCTTCAATCTTCGAAGGATCCACCATTACACCTTCTTTAGAAATCACATGCCCAAGAAAGGACACTTTAGGTAACCAAAATTCACACTTAGAGAACTTAGCATACCACTTTTGTCGACGGAGAACACCCAAAATAATCCTCAAATGAATAGCATGCTCTTCTTCGGACTTGGAGAAGATAAGAATATCATCAATGAAAACCACCACACACTTGTCAAGATACTCACTAAATGTGCGGTTCATCTGATCCATGAAGATAGCGGGAGCATTCGTCAATCCAAATGGCTTTACCTTAAACTAATAATGGCCATACCTCGTACTAAACGCGGTCTTTGGAATATCAACATCTCTAACCATAATTTGATGATAACCGGATCTCAAATCAATCTTTGAAAAAGTAGAAGCACCCTTTAATTGATCAAACAAATCTTCAATTCTTGGTAAAGGATACCTATTCTTGATTGTAATCCGATTCAATTCACGATAATCGATACACAACATCATAGAACCATCCTTCTTCTTCACAAAAAGAATGGGAGCACCCCAAGGAGAGGCACTTGGTCGAATAAAACCCTTTTCAATCATATCATCCAACTGCTTCCTTAATTCTTTCAATTCAGACGGAGCCATACGATAAGGAGCTTTGGCAATGGGACCAGAACCAGGAACAAGATCAATAGAGAATTCAACATCTCTCTCGGGAGGAATCCCGGGCAAATCTTCAGGAAATACATCAATGAACTCTCGAACAATAGGCACATCTTCAATACTTGGCAAAGAGGTATTTGAAGAAGTCACAACACACAAGAATGCTTGGTGACCTTTTCTAACCATTCTTACCAACCTCATAGCGGAAATTAAAGACACACCTTTACGGGGATGAGATCCCTTATAGGTTATTCTAACACCTAAAGGACTCTTTAAGAAAATCTTTTGGTCACGACACTCGAATCTAGCATGATACAAAGCTAACCAATCTATACCTAATATAATATCTAACTCTCCTAGAGGAAACTAAAGGAGATTCGCGGGAAAGATGGAACCCGAAATAGATATAGGTACATTTTGATAAAGAGTAGAACAAGAGATAATATCTCCGGAAGGTAAGGATATGGGAGTATCCTCACAAGATGTAGGCTTCATAGATAATTTACTAGCATAGGTTGATGACACAAAAGACATTGAAGCACCGGTATCAAAAAGAATAAGACACGGTTGCTCTAAAATTGAGAACATACCCGTAATGATCTCGGGATGAGCGTCGGCCTCAGCACGGCTCATGACAAAGATGGAACCCTTAGGTTTAGCAGGAGGAGGAGGGGGCAAATTTCGATCGGGGCAATCCTCGTAACGATGACCACCCTTTTGACAAAAGTAGCAAATGTAAGATCGGTTGGAACAAGGCACACCGGGATGATATGGAAGTCTACACCGGTTGCAAAAGCGACCTTGAGCCTGAGGAGTATAAGGCTTATGAGCCACATTTGAAGTAGCTCTAGGAATGAAAGGAGCAGGATTCCTTGTATTTGCATTGGAAGAAGGATTAAACCTCCTCTTGTTAGCACAGGAACTAGAGGAAGACGGGATAAACGACCTCTTCCCATAAACATTCGGCCTAGGAGCATAAGAAGGAGAGGGATTATTCATCAAAGCTTCATCCCTTATAGCCTTCATTGAATTTTCAGCCCATAAGGCATCATCATAAAGATCCCCAAAGGAATTGGTATTCCTTCTCACTTTGCTTTGAAGGACGGCACTCAACTTGTTACGATAATAGAATGCGCGGTCTTCATCATTACGGATAATCCTCGGCGCAAAATGAGCAAGCTTATTAAACTCCGTAGTAAACTCTTGAGCGGATAGGTTGCCTTGCTTAAAATCGATGAACTCTTTAAGCCTTTGCTGTTTAAGCTCTTTAGGATAAAATCTACCCTCCACAAGAGCTTTAAAGCAAGCCCAATTAAAGTCCTCTTCAAGAACAGCAGTGGCACTTGTGATAGCCCACCAGTTGTCGGCTTCCCTCACCAGAAAGTGCTTTGCGATCCTAACCTTGTCCTCTTCTCGGACTTGGTATAGATCGAACTGCTTCTCCATCTCACGGAACCAATCGGATAGCTCCGTAGGGTCCGGCTCTCCACCATATGGTACAATCTTACTTCTAGCTATTTGTCCAGCTACCCATGCGTAGCCACCTTGATGGTTATCTTCCCTTCGAGGGGGAACCTGGTTGTTGGCTTGAGCTAAAGCCGCATCTTGCTGATTTTTCAGCACTTGAGTGAGACCTTCCAACATAACGTTCTCAACTAGTCGCGGTCTAACCATCTTCATAAGAAACAAAAACAAATTAAGTTACTCCTATCAATTAGCATAACCAAATAGACTACCAAGTAAAATCCTTAACTTCTACCCAACTCTCATTTATTATTTTAAGGTCAAGTAGTTTAAGTTAGGGTTCACGTGTGTGCGTCGGGAGCGATAAAGCTCTGATACCAACTGTGACAACCCTCGCGAATGCGGAAATATAAAACATACAAGCATGTGAATTATATAGCGGAAATAGGTAGTTTTGAAAACTTTTATACATGCAAGTTAAATAAAACGAGGAGTGTCAAAATATTACAAACTAAGTGCGGAAAATAACAAAGAGACGGAGTCTCTCAAAATGTTAACAAAGAACAAGTGTTTAGCAAAACTAGCTAAATTCGTCTAGAGGTGAACTTCCAGGGACAACGCCCGCTAGCTCACACCCGAACCCAAAATAGTCAAAGCAAAAAGCCATCCAATGCAAGCAACCTGTTCGTTCATGAAAAACATGAACGCCACAGTCAGTGGGGAGTAACTCTGGGTTCTCCCAGCCATATCACATTAAACGTACATATAAGGAAATACAAAAGTAAAATCATGCATATATAGATATACATGTGAGTTACAATAAGAATAGATAGGCAATTCGATAAATAATGATAAGAGCATAAGAGATACAAATCCGAACCCATCATGTTATTCAAAGACTCGAGGAAGACACTCTTAGGCAACCGAATACGCTCACTAGGGCTTGCATCTAACCGTTAGCGGTATAAGTTTGATAAGATTGAGACTCGACAAACAAACCATGCCAAGTCATGCAATGATCATGAATAATAAATCATGAAATCACTCATTCAAGTACGACAACATAAAGACGACATCTCTCACGGTAAATGAAACGCACTAGCATCGTGTACATGGCAAGTATGATTAACAGGCATCCACGAGATAAACATTTCCCTGAATGCATACACGATCACATTTCGTATATGTAGACTAATTCTCCGTAGAAGACCGATATAAATACCCGATCCTAGTCTAAACCTGGCCAGATTCTCGGAATCACATTTTCCGATTCGATATGCGATCACGTTTCGCACCCAAGACTCGGTCAATCATATAGACGCCGAGTACCCACATTCTCGGTAGATCAATTCACGAAAGAGGCGGAAAAGAGCTCAAGCCTCATAACAAGCGGTACGCTACATGCAAATAACCCCACCTCGCAAGTACACAACTTTTGACGGCCGGGTCGATCAACGCATAGCGTTCAACTCCCAACAACGTCGTCGTATGCCCATTAACACATGCATTTAAGCAGTAGGATACCTCTCCGTTCCGACATTCCAGCCTTACGAACGGGAAGGTAGCCAAGGGAATGAGAGTACAAAGCACAATACAAAACTTAGTGCTCAAAAAACCGTTACGTATAATTTGTAAAAACAGAATCAAAGTGGGGACATAGCAAAAAAACCGCACAAAAACATGTGATACAAGCGAATGAAATATCATTTATCCACAACATGGAATATTATTAAGGACTCACGTTATAAAATTATACGAATATAAACGGATCATGCGAAAACTATTATAAATTACGAGTTTTAGAAGTTAAAGGAAAACAACACAGCCGTGTTCGAGGCCGGGCAGGGGACCGGTGGTCGGTGGGCCGGCTCAGAACACAGGCAAAAATCCAAAAATCACAAAAACAGAGAAATGTGGTCTAGGCCGGTCGGTGGACCGGCGGCCGGTTGACCGACTCAGAGCACCCCTATACAAAAATTCCCAAAATTTCAAGATTGTTACTGATGTGTTCCCAGCCGGTTGGCAGACCGGCGGCCGGTCGACTGGCAGGGAACACCAGTTCACCCGAGAGCTTCCTTTACATATTCAATCCATTTCAATTCTCATAAATCAATTCTAATAATTATCAACAATCAATATACATCATCAACAATCATCATATAACAACATTCATTAATCATACTATGAATTCTAGGCTTCCTAATCGTATTCTAATACGATTTCTAGCATATAAAGCATGTAAAACACGTAAATGATACCGAGTAACCCTTCACCGTTACCTTTAAGCGTCTCTACTAATCGTCAAGCTCCTCTTCAATAAGGTAATACTCTTTTTCGGGATCTTGGAGGTCACCACCTACAAATAGACCATAAAAGATGAATAAAATTCATCTTGAGAAAGACGGAAAGTTTGAAAAGCAAGAAAGACGATACTTTTAATATGAATACGGATAGAGGAAGGTAAGGGAAGAAGAATGAGACGAACTTACGCGAATTCTATCAAGTAACGAAAGAGCTATGCGAATTCTAAGATCGAAGCAAAGAGGGAGGCAAGGTTTTGATTGCTTAAGGAAGAAGAAATGTATTTGTGATTGTGTAGAATGAATATTAGGTTAAGGAAGTTAGAGTATGAGTAAGGAAAAGTCAACAAAAAGTCAAACTCGCCTTAAGACGGGATTCTCATGGAATCTCACGGAAATTCCAAATACGAACTCGGAAATTCTAAATTCGACTCGGAACATAAAATTCTAAATTAAAACTTAAAATTACTGAAAAGATTTCGTAAAATATTTCTACCAGAAAAATAGGGTACATTTCCGGGTGTTACACGAATATATCAAAGTTTTGATGGTAACTGAAAGACTGAAAATATGCTTAAAGTGACGAAAAATTTACCTAAAGTGACACAAACTTATACAACACTCAATGTCACTTTGGACTATTATTATAATGTAAAAAAAGTAAAAAAAAAAAAACATAAAATATGCCTTAAAAGACGGAAAATGTAACTAAAGAGATACAAAACCATACACTACCCAATATCACTTTTGACAATTATTATAATAAAAAAAGGGGAACAAAATGACAGAAAATATGCCTTAAGAGACAGAAAATGTAACTAAAGTGACACAAAACCATACACCACCGAATCTCACTTTTGACAATTATAGTTGTTAAAAAATGACACAAGATAGAATGGAGGGCTTTCTCAGGTGCACTCGATCGAGTGGCCTAAGCACTCGGTTGAGTAGAGTTTTACTCGGTCGAATGGCCTTGCTACTCGGTCGACTAATAGGTTTACTCGGTCGTGTAATAGTCATACTCGGTCAAGTGTATCTTCTACTCGGTCGAGTAGGTACACAAACAACCGCTCTTATGCACAAAATCGTACGATACACAAACCAAAGACTATTCCAACCCGAATTCTTTTTAAACAACAAAACCATCATGTGAATCACAACATAACCAAGATTGACATCAAGGATGATAAATAAACATTTGTTGATGATTATAAACATATAATGATAACCATAAACATTGAATTCAACTCAAAATTGATAGATTAACAAGCACAATATCAACAAACAACAATATATGAACCACATAGAATCCATTCAACATCCAACAATTAAATTTTTCAAGACAAGTATACCTAAAGATTCTATCTTTAATATGATAAACATCAAATCCTGGAAAATTAACTACTCAAGCAAATTAATAACGAGTAACTCGTTAACATTACCTTTTAGCACTTTAAATATTTGATTCTCAAGATAGCCATGAACACCTAGAGATTCCTTGACCCAAATATTCAAAATTCAATCTTTCAACAACAATTAATAAGGTAAGACAAAGGTCACAAATCTATGGGAAAATGGGTTTAAAAGTAGTTCAAATATTCATAATTTTATTACCTAGAAAGAAAGAGAAAGGTGAGAGGGTTCCGAAACATCGAACGGATCTAAATTTGGAAAAGAAATGAAGGTTTTACAAGAGTTTTAATGGACGAGGTTAATGTGGATGACAACCTTAGGAATAGGTCTTGGATGCCTTATAAGTGGTCCATAAATATGTTGAGGCCCAATAACTAAAACATAGGCTTGATACTCGGTTCTGCATTCAAATACACATGATACGGCTTTTTAAGAGTTTTTTCGGACCAAATTTCTGGGTGTTACAATCCTTTCATTCATTGAGAGATAACACAGATCTCTAGTGTCTTCTATACCATAGAACCTCCCACTGCATTCTTTTTTTCCTTTCACCCTCGTTTAGCATCTAAGAATTCGGATGTACACTAAGCTTATACGGTCACAAAAGTATTTTGTTTCTATAGTATTAGTTTTGCGTAATTGGCGGAGCTTGTTACTGGAAAGAGGGAAAAACTCATTCAAATTCTCAAAAACAAACAAAGTAACCCGCCTCGCGTAGCCCACATGCCGCTCGTGCAACACGAAATAAAACCGGCCCCTGGCTAGTTAAAACTAACGTCGCTCTACTCTTGCATTTTGACATTTGGATATCCCCATGTCGTCAAAATAAACTAAATCCTCAGCTTCTCACCGTGGCAAGCATGAGCATGTGTCACGACAGCCTAGGGAACGATATCAACCTTGGATTTCCTAATCCTCGCCAGACTCGCTTTCCGAGACACAAGTCAAAATTGCCGCTAAATGACCACACTTATTCAGGGGACTCATTTCACTCCTCTTTGTTTCCACATTTTTAACAAATATACATTTCTTCTTTTACAAAACCGCGTTTTTCAATCCAATCTTTCCTTTTGCGTCAGTTTAGGCCACCAACATGCAAACATGTAATTTATGTGATTTCTATGTGATGTGATTTTCGGCAGCAAGACGCAAAATCGTCGTCTACCAAACATGTTTCATTTTAAGACTAACCAGCAGGGACATAAAACACTTAGCAGCAGAAACACTCAGGCCATCAAATACAACCAAAGAGGCATGTACATCATACTGGGGGCTCTTGCCCAAGCGAAAAGCAAATTCGAAATCCAGAATCCAAATTAGCAATCCAAAACAAAGTCCAAAATTCAAAACTAAGGGCTCTCGCCCGAGGCAAAATCGAGAATGTGCAAAAATAAGCCAAAATGTACAAAGCAACAGCAAAACAGCAAAAGACAACTAATCCTCATAACCAACCCCAGCTAGAACGTAGAGAGCGACAATCTCAGTGTCTCTGTCCTCTAGCACCCCCATCAAACAAGCTGTCTCCTCCCGGGACTATGCCAACTCACGCTCTAAGGCTCTCTGCGAAGGAAATACCTCATTTCAGTTAATCATTTCATATCAAAAATACAACATCAACATTAAATGAAAAGGGAATGATGGGTTCCTACCAGTCGATCCTGACCACCTACGAGTGTCTCAATGGCTGTAGCCCTCAGGCGATAGGCCACCCTCCATAATGCTACGTGCCAAGACGGTGCCACATGCATTCAAATCAAGTGCATTCCTATGCAATAGCCAAAATTGGAAAATTATACTCCAGCACCTCGAGGTAAGCTGGGGTTCGACGCCTACCACCTTAACCTCCTACAGACATCGTAAGAAGAACGCTGGCTCTTCTGTTCCTCACCAAACAATCCCAGCATTTTCGGTCATTTCAGGCAACCCCTAGCAATTTCAAGCAACGACAAGCAATTTTTCAAGCGGTTTCAAGCAACCCCCAGCGAAGTTGCAGCTGTTTCTGCGCCCTTTGCCTAGCAAAGCTCTACTTAGGAGTTTGGTTATTACAAGTTTGTTGCTTGTGGGCCAAAATCCTTTTCAATATATCTTTCCCCAGCAAAAGTCCGCCTGAAGACAGACATAGATAGATTCTCAAGTATGCTCTATTCCAACGAGAGTCCGTCTGAAAACAGACGCATGAAGATTCCCACAACATGCCCATTCAACGGTAGGAAGATTCATCACATGCCCATTCAATGGCATAAAGATTCTCACAACATGCTCCTTCAACGGCTGGCGAGCTTCATCACGCGCCCTTTTACTGACTGGCAAGCCTCACTACACCTTTTGTAGCAGCAGGCGAGCTTCATCACCTACTCTTTCCCCAATGAGAGTTCACCTGAAGATAGAGGCAGTCCGGTTCTCACATATGATACTATCCCCAGCGGTTAGCGAGCCTCATTACCCACCTTATCCCCACCGACTGGCGAGCCTCGCTACGAGCCCTTTCAACGGCTGGCGAGCTTCACCACGCGCCCAGTCAACGGCTGGCGAGCCTCATAACGCACCATATTCAGACGGCTGGCGAGCCTCACATCACACCCTAGTCCAAATTAGAAGATGCTCAGGTATAACTCCTTCTTATGGCTGGCGAAGTTTCATACGTAGTCTAACGAACGTTAAACGACCCTTCTCGACTGTGACAACCCTCGCGATAGCGGAAATAAAACATAACAAGCATGCAATTTAAATAGCGGAAAATACGATATTTTTGAAACTTTTTACACGCCGATAGAAGGGTAAGAGGAATGTCAAATACATACCAACTAAAGTATAAAATACTATAAAGCGACGTAGTCTCTCAAAAAGTAATCAAACATAAAAGTTGTTTATTAAACTAGCTAAGAACGTCTATGGGTGCATTGTCAAGTCCAACGCTCGCTAGGTCACACCCGAACCCAAAAAAAAGCAAAGATCCAGCCAAGCAACCTGTTCATTCATGAAACATGAACGCCACAGTCAGTGGGGAGTAACTCCGGGTTCTCCCAGCCATATCACAAATAACATACATAAACGGTAATAAACATGTAGAAGCATACTTATATTTATGTGTGAATTACGAGAAGTATAAATAAGCATTTCAATATATTAAGATATAGGCGCATGAAGTACAAAACTGTAAGCATCAGATTATGGACAGACTCAGGGAAGACACCCTTAGGCAACTATATACTCACTAGGGCTTACAACTCACCGTTAGTGGCATATACTTGATAAGATAGAGACTCGACATACAAACCACGCCAAGTCATCCATCGGTCACAAAGAGTCAACATATAGGCATCCATCCAAACATACGATTATGGTAAAATACTCTCTCACGGTTAATGACACGCACTAGCACCATGTACATAGCAAGGATGATCAATACACGTCCACAGGATAAACATTTCCCTGAACCATACACGATAAAGGTGTCGTATATAAAAGACTCATTTCCTCTCGGTAGGACGACGATAATAATACGGTCCTACTCTAAACTTGGGCAGCCTCTCGAAATAAACATGTTCCAATTCGACATGCGATACACATTTCGCATCCAAGATTTGGTCAAACACAGAAACCGAGTACCCCAAATTCGGTCACAACTACACGAAAGAGGCGGAAAGAGCACAAGAATCATAATCAAGCGGTACGCTACATGCAATGACACCACCTTGCAAGGATACGACATTTGACGGCCGGGTCGATCAACGCATTGCGTTCGCCTCCCAACAACGTCGTCATATCCCCACTAAAACATGCATACAAGCATTAAGGATACACCTCCTCGTTCCGACATTCCAGTCTAACGAGTAAGGAGGTATAGCCGGGGAACGAGAGTTCATAGCACTTAACGATTAGTGCACAAATCAAAACATAGGTAGAACCGACTCAAAGGTGAACATATCAAAAACCGTCACAAAACATGCGATATAAGCGAATGGGATATCATATATTCTAAATAGGAATATTTAATGCTATTACATAAATTTATACGATAAACGAACCGTACAAACTATTATAAACGAGAATATAAAGAAAGAAATAGAAGAAGAACTCATGGGGTGCCAGCCGGTCAAGGTGACCGGCTGCCGGCTACCCGGCTGGCACTACATCAATGTTCAAACAACATTAAAAATACATAGATGTCCCAGCCGGTCAAGGGGACCGGCCGCCGGCTACCCGGCTGGGAACACATGCCAACATAAGAAAAGAAGAAAAGAGAGGGGGGTATCCCAGCCGGTCGGCCGACTAAGACTTACATAATACCAAAATACTTCGAAATACCAATTTCACATCAGCCACGCTCCCAGTCGGTCGGCGGACTGGCGGCCGGTCGGCTTGCTGGGACTGCACATGCACGAAAATCATCAAACAACCCATTAATCATCAACAAACATCAACAATCATCAACCATTATCAACCAACACAAATTCTATAGCTACTCATCCAAATCTAACACATTTACTAACATCAAACTACATTAAATGCATAATAATCGTTACTTAACGTTGGGTATCATCAATTAAAGCATTTAAACACGTATTGATATCGAGTAACCCTTCATTATTACCTTTGTGCTTCTTCAATCGTCTTCTAGGTCTTCCTTTACGAGATAGGAATCCATGTCGGGGTCTTGAAGGTCTCCACCTACACAAAGACACCAAAAGATGAATACAATTCACCTTTGAGAAAGACGGAAATATTGAAAATGAGAAAGGCGGTTATTTTATTACCACACAAGGTAGAGGAGGATAAGACAGGAAGATTATGATGAAAATAAGAAGATTTGGGTGAGGAATGGATGAGTTGTGAGGAGCTTGAGTTGATCCCAAAATGGTGGTTAGGGTTTTGGTGATTTGGTGAGAAAGAAGGTGAGTGGCAGATTGAGTAGTATAAGGGTTATAAAAGGGTGAGTGGAAAAATATGGGGGAAAAAACCCAAAATGTGGCTTAAGGCGTAACCCACACGGAATTCCGAGTAGAGTCCGAATACGGGCTCGCATTTGCTAACTTAGACACAGGAAACCAAGTTTTAATCTAACTCTAAAATTACGCTAATTAATAATAATAATATAATATTATTAAAATAAAATAGGGTACAATTGCGGGTGTTATAATCATCCCACCTTTTAAAACGTTTCGCCCTCAAAACTTGAGAGTAGAAAACAAAAGTATCAAAGACAAGGATCGGTTTTCAAAATTAACACGAAAGCTTTTACAAAGGAAACATTTATGAAGCGAGGCTCTTTTCGAAAACGGTTTAAAGAGATTTTTCATAAGTGCGAAACTTCATTTATGGATCACAAGAGTGCCCGTCGCGAACAAGAACTCTAATTATCCAAATCAAAGCAATGTCGAAATAGTGAAATCGAAAATAAAACAAGCATTAGTAAGGGCAGGACTCACTACAACAAACTGACACTTGGGCTACGATTTATGCCACGAAAATTTATAATTCGTGGCTTAATTTTCTTTAGCCACGAGATAAATTTCTTTCAAAAATTTAGAAAAATTTTATGCCACGGAAATGCTTTTCCCGTGGCAAAAAGTCACTTGCGCCACAAATTATTAGCCACGAACTATATCAGTCACGTGGCGAAAGTATATCTAGCCACGAGTTGTTCCGTGACAAATATTTTTTTTAGCCACGACATACATCTTGTTTGAGCAATGCATTTGCTTAGCCACGAATTAAGAAACACCGTGGCTAAATCTCTCAAGACTTAAATCAAGATATATTTATGTTAAGTAAAACGTAAACCTTATTTTAAAAAAAAAAAAATACAAATGCTGGATGAAATTTAGACAAATATAGATAATACCAATGTATATTTAGATATAAATTTTTTAAAATACTTGATTATTTAATAAATAATTGGTAGTCTTTAATTTTATCTAATAAGATTGAAACTTTTGTAAAATTATATCCAAAATTTGGTATTGTTTTGTATTTTATTACAAATCAGAATTTTTAATCGTTTTATTTCATAACAAGAATAATTTAAAAAATTTATCTAAATAAATATTTATGTTTATGAAAATTGTGAATATGTTAATTTGTTTTATTAATTTTAATTTAAAATTTATAATCTTGAAAAATATTCATAAAAGGGTTTATCACGTTTAAAAATATATCATATAAAATTAAATAAGTTAGTTTTTTATTATCTCTAATTTAGAAATCAAAACCTAATATATTATGAAACTATCTCATTCAAAAATTGATATATAACTTTTGGTTAATGTTTGGGTTAATGTTTTAGAAATTAAAAAAAAAGAGTATTAGATAAAAAAAATGATTAAATAGTTTAAGTTTGATAAAAAATGAAAATAAAAGATAATTTTCAACAAATTAATAAATCAATAAAGAAAAGAAAAAAATATGTTGAAAATAAGCGGTCACGGGGTATGTTGAAAATATGTTGAAAATAAGCAATCAGTAATTTAAAATCAGTTTTATGAATAATATAAAACTTTTGAATAAAGAATCGATCAAGTATAATAAGAAATCAGTTTAGAAAATAGTAAGTTGGAAGTTACTTTCTTTTATAATCATTTTTTTTCTTCTAAAATTATACACTTATAATATTTTTTAAATTAATCGTTTAAAATACACTTTGATCAAAAATTGATTACAAATGCAATTCGTATGACTTATTCTAATTGGTTTTGAACTTACTCTCCATTGGTCTAAATAATCATACATTTTAAAGTTTATGTTGGTTAAATGACAAACGGAATAAGTTCAAATAAAGACGGAGTAACATAAAAATTTGGAGTTGATCGAGAAGCATTTTTTTTTCTTAAAGTGTACTTTAAAAGAGTTATTTTAGTAAATGTGTTTATAAGAAATATTTATGGAAACTGAATTTTAAAAAAGAGTAATTTCTGACGTCTTTTTGTGGAGGTAAAAAAATGAAAAGATTGGTAAAAGAGAAAATAAAATTAGAATGTCTTTAAATTAAGGAAAAAAAGGATAACATGATTAAATCACCTTCTTGAGAAAATATTTTTGTTGAGTTCGGCAAAAAAAACGACTCAAAATATCATTAACCGAGAAGTCAACATCAAAAACTAAAGTGTTTTGGCTAAAATAATGTATTTTTCAGCAAAAATATATAAATGTAACACTTTTATCTTCGACTGATAGTTAATATAGTTTTTGAAAGACAACAATAATTTTAAAAGGATTCAAAGTTCTAATTATATCAACAAATGTTAACTTTCATATTTGGAAGGTCCTCATAAAAACTCCACGGTTAAAAACGTGCTCAGGTGAGAGTAGTCATGGGATGGGTGACCTCTTGGGAAGCTTCTCCGATGAGTACAAATGTATTATTGGTGACACGAAATGACGTTTGAATGAATTAGCTTAACTAGCAAATCAAGTATACGGCCCTGAATAATTCAATATATGAAAATATTTTGTTGTGAAAAAAATAATAATATTTTTCATTATATTAATTTATTTTATATATATCTCGTTAGCCACGAGATTTATTTTTTGCCACGAGAATAAATTTTTAGCCACAGGAATTATTAGCCATGGGAAAAGTCGTGGCTAAAAATTGAAATTTAGCCACAATATTGTTTTTCCCGTGGCTATCAGTTAGCCACGGCCACTTGGGCCACGAAAGGCATTCTAGTGGCAATATGCTTTAGGCAGGGAAATTTAGCACTTGCGCCACAAATTTTATCGTGCCCCAAGTGCTAAATTGTAGTAGTGACTAGTCACCAGACGTCTCCAATAACAAGTCCAAACATCCAACCAAACGCAAAATCCAAATATAAAAGCGAAAGAAATCTATTTTCTCCAAAAAGAGGGTGCACAATCCATCTTTAGACTTCTTTGAAAAGTTAAATTAGGAATACAATGTGGAATTTTGAAGGTTTTCTCAAGGATAAAATTAAAATAAGAAGACATTACACGTACATAGAGCGACTCGAATATCAAGTTCACAAATCACGATACTAAGAGGTACGTCCAACAAGCAAAATGGACCAAAAAGGGGGAGGATCGAAGAGTAGCAACTTGAGCAAGGGTCATTTCGAGGGAAAGGAAAGGGATGAACTCCAAACCTATCTCTCATCCATGATAATTCAAAGGTCACTCGTAACTCGACTTCACCAACTTCACGAATAAACTTGTCCTCATGAGAAGGTAATTTACCTAAGTTACACCTCAACATTTTCAATCATTAGATTTCTACTAAAATCTTTTATAACCACGAGACCTCAAGTCACCAACCTAACCATTCAAACCTAATTAGCATCGACTAAGGTCCATAGTTTGTAATCTGCAAGAGAGGTCCTTTAACGTACTATAATATCCTTAGATTCATCATACTCTATCTGAAACCACTAACCAAAGAAATCCCATTTTAGGGGACCACCTCTACTAACAACCACAAGGTGAACGGTCCTTACCAGAAAATCCTCTGATCCAATTTATTCCAAACCTCATTATCCGAAATTTACAATGGACTTCTCATCCTCAAAAGTCAAATCACAATACCTCAAGAAAGGTCAGGTACTGATCCCAAATCACGTATATTTTGCCAAACATATGGCAATGTGACCATAATCAAATTATTTGGTTCACTAAAACTTAAAATGCAACAGTCTTTGCTTATGAAAATATTCCTCCAGTTTGGTCACCAAATCCAAATTCCACAAAGTAAACATTCCTGACAGGGTCCGACATTTAAAGACAATAAATTCCTCAATTCCTTATAATCAACTAAACATGAAACTAGCTCAATAGGGCGGGTAGGTACCATATTTGAAACATCTTCAAAACACATGTACTAACTCCTTACATTAGCTAATAATAAAACTACCTCACAAGAGAATAAGGAAGGCGAACCTGATACAAGAAACGCTTTAAGGCATCGTCAAACGACTACGATAAGATGGAAAAGATGCAGGCAGAAAAGAAAGACGAGGTTGATATAAGGAAGTAAACATACTAGTCACGATCTCTGGGTGAGTATCGGCTTCGGCTCGGCTGAGTACATAGATGGATCCTTTAGCTTTGGCACCGGGTGCGGGAGCCTGACGATCGGGGCATTCACGAAAGCGGTGACCCGGCTTCTTGCAGATAAAGCAAAAGAAGGGCCTATCATAGCATCCAACTCCGGGGTGAACGAGTTTCCTACAACCATCACAAGTTCGTCCTTGAGCTTGAGCTTGAGGGGGAGCATTGGGCATAGGAGCCGCATTTGGGTTAGCTTGAGGGTGATAAGGAACAAGTGTTCTTGCATTGGCGTTTCAGGGAGCATTGAAACGCCTCTTGTTTGCATAAACATTAGAAGAAGAGGGAGTGAAAAGTCTTTTGTCATGGAAGTTAGACTTTGGATTGAAAGAGGGGAAAGGAGAGGGATTCTTCATCCTTATTTCGTCCTTGATGGCCTTCATGGAGTTCTCGGCCCAAAGGGCATCATCGTACAACTCTCTGAAAGAAGTAGAGCTCCTCCTTAATTTGCTTTGGAGTAAAGCACTAAGCTTATTACGATAGTAAAAAGCACGGTCTTCATCATCCTTGATGAGTCTTGGTGCAAAGTGAGCAAGCTTGTTGAATTGAGTGGTCAAGTCTTGAGCCGTCAAGTCACCTTGTTTGAAATCGATGAATTCTTTGAGTCTTTGCTGTTTGATTTCCTTGGGGTAAAATCGGTCCTCAACGAGAGTCTTGAAACACTCCCAATCGAAATCGATTTCAAGAATAGCGGTGGATTTAGCAATCGACCACCAGTTGTCGGCTTCCCTCACAAGAAAGTGCTTAGCAATCCTCACTTTTTCTTCTTCACGGACTTGATACAAGTCGAACTGCTTTTCCATCTCCCGGAACCACTTCCAGAGCTCGGTAGGGTTCGGTTCTCCACCATACGTCTTGGTCTTGCTCCTCGCAATTTGGCTAGCCACCCAAGCATAGCCTCCTTGGTGATGGTCTTCTCTAAGAGGAGGGGCTTGGTTTTCTTAAGCATTGGCCGCATCTTATTGATTCCTTAGGACTTGAGTGAGAGCCTCTAGAATGACATTCTCTACGAGACGAGGTCTAACCATCTTCATAAGAGACAAAAACAAATCAAGGTTAGCCCTAACACTTAGCATAAACAAATAGACTACCAAGTAAAGTCCTTAATTTCTACCCATCTCTCATTTATTATTTCAAGGTCAAGTAATTTAAGTTTAGGGTTCACGTGTGTGCGTCGGGAGCGTCATAGGCTCTGATACCAACTGTGACAACCCTTGCGATAGCGGAAATAAAACATAACAAGCATGCAATTTAGATAGCGGAAAATACGATAATTTTGAAAGTTTTTACATGCCGAAAGAAGAGTACAAGGAATGTCAAATACATACCAACTAAAGTATAAAATACTACAAAGAGACGTAGTCTCTCAAAAAGTAATCAAACATAAAAGTTGTTTAGTAAACTAACTAAGAACGTCTATCGGTGAATCGTCAAGTCCAACACTCGCTAGCTCACACCCGAACCCAAAAACAAGCAAAGATCCAGCCACGTAACCTGTTCATTCATGAAACATGAACGGCACAGTCAATGGGGAGTAACTCCGAGTTCTCCTAGCCATATCACAAATAACATACATAAACGGAAATAAACATGTAGAAGCATACTTATATATATGTGTGTGAATTACGAGAAGTATAAATAAGCATTTCAATATATTAAGATATAGGCGCATGAAGTACAAAACTGTAAGCATCATATTATAGACAGACTCGGGGAAGACACCCTTAGGCCACTATATACTCACTAGGGCTTACATCTCACCGTTAGTGGTATATACTTGATAAGATAGAGACTCGACATACATACCACGCCAAGTCATCCATCGGTCACAAAGAGTCAACATATAGGCATCCATCCAAACATACGATTATGGTAAAATACTCTCTCACGGTTAATGACACGCACTAGCACCATGTACATAGCAAATATGATCAATACACGTCCACGGGATAAACATTTCCCTGAACCATACACGATAAATGTTTCGTATATGAAAGACTCATTTCCTCCCGGTAGGACGACGATAATAATACGTTCCTAGTCTAAACCTGGCCAAAATCTCGGAATAAACATGTTCCGAATCGACATGCGATACACATTTCGCATCCAAGACTCGGTCAAACACCGAAGCCGAGTACCCCAAATTCGGTCACAACTACACGAAAGAGGCGGAAAGAGCACAAGAATCATAATCAAGCGGTACGCTACATGCAATGACAACATCGTGCAAGGATACGATAATAGACGGCCGGGTCGATCAACGCATTGCGTTTGCCTCGCATCAACGTCGTCATATCCCCACTAAAACATGCATACAAGCATTAAGGATACACCTCCTCGTTCCGACATTCCAGTCTAACGAGCAAGGAGGTATAGCCGAGGAATGAGAGTTCATAGCACTCAACGATTAGAGCTCAAATCAAAACATAGGTAGAACCGACTCAAAGGGGAACATATCAAAAACCGTCACAAAACATGCGATATAAGCGAGTGGGATATCATATATTCTAAACATGAATATTTAATGCTATTACGTAAAGTTATACGATAAACGAACCTTACAAACTATTATAAATGAGAATATAAAGAAAGAAATAGAAGAAGAACTCAAGGGTGCCAGCCGGTCAAGGTGATCGGCCGCCGGCTACCCGCCTGGCACTACAACAATGTTCAAACAACATTAAAAATACAGAGATGTCCCAGCCGGTCAAGGGGACCGGTCGCCGGCTACCCGGCTGGGAACACATGCCAACATAAGAAAAGAAGAAACGAGAGGGGGGTGTCCTAGCAGGTCGGCGGACCGGCGGCCGGTCGGCCGGATGAGACTTAGATAATACCAAAATACTTCGAAATACCAATTTCACATCAGCCACACTCCAAGCCGGTCGGCCGGCTGGGACTACACATACAGGAAAATCATCAAACAACCCAATAATCATCAACAAACATCAACAATCATCAACCATTATCAACCAACACAAATTCCATAGCTACTCATCCTAATCTAACACATTTACTAACATCAACCTGCATTAAATGCATAATAATCGTTACTCAACGTTGGGTGTCATCAATTAAAGCATTTAAACACGTATTGATATCGAGTAACCCTTCACCATTACATTTGTGCGTCTTCAATCGTCTTCTAGGTCTTCCTCTACGAGATAGTAATCCTTGTCGAGGTCTTGAAGGTCTCCACCTACACAAAGACACCAAAAGATGAATACAATTCACCTTTGAGAAAGACGGAAAAATTGAAAATGAGAAAGACGGTAACTTTATTACCACACAAGGTAGAGGAGTATAAGAGAGGAAGATTATGATGAAGATAAGGAGATTTGGGTGAGGAATGGATGAGTTGTGAGGAGCTTGAGTTGATCCCAAAATGGTGGTTAGGGTTTTGGTTGTTTGGTGAGGAAGAAGGTGAGTGGAAGATTGAGTAGTATAAGGTTTATAAAAGGGTGAGTGGAAAAATATGGGGGAAAAAGCCCAAAATGTGGCTTAAGGCGTAACCCACACGGAATTCCGAGTAGAGTCCGAATACGGGCTCAGATTTGCTAACTTAGACACGGGAGACTAAGTTTTAATCTAACTCTAAAATTACGCTTATTAATAATAATATAATATTATTAAAATAAAATATGGTACAATTGCGGGTGTTACACCGACAGTCGACATACTTTAAAATGTTCTCGACGATAGGTCCTTGGTTCAGACCCCTTGAACCGCCTCGCGTTGCCATAGTCGTCAGGTTGTAATCTTCGATTGACCTGATGGCTATACTTTGACTTTTGCCTTGTCCAAGCCTCAGTCGAGTGGGGGCTCTATAAAAACCTCAAATCTACACTTTCCGCCAACCACCGAGTGATGATTGGACCGCATGTTTGGTATGCGAAACAATTTATGACAGTTCATAAGTTTGTCGTCAAGTGATAGCTCAACCACTTGTGTCTACCCCTTGGTCGTCATGTACGTGCCGATACGGTCGTTTTGACAGTCATTAGAGTGTATTTGGAGTCCGGGTCAAAAACTGATTCATTTTCTTTAAACCGTCTTTTGAAACTAAGTCTAAAAGCTCGAGAATATTCCGGATATTTTAATATTTCAAAACTTATCTTTCTTAGTAAAATATATCCGTATTTTATTTAGAAAAAATTCAAAATCTACCGCAATGACATAAAAGAAACGCGGAAATCTTCCTTTGAAAGTAGGAAACTTCTTGGGAAATGACGCAGCGGGTGCTGCGCCGCTTCCAAGAGTCACAATGCCTGCTGTGCCTCTTCCCTAGCTTGTTTTGCCTGTTTCGGAAATATTTTCTACATTTATTTCCGTGTTCGAGTTATTCCAAAACTCTTCGGATTTCTCCCTATAAAAGGAGAGTTTTGTGCTCACTTTGAAGGCACGCGAGTGTTCCGCCCCTTCTTTTCACTCTCTTTGCATTCTAGACATTGCTCTAAGTATTTTGACATCTACGTGCTTGATCAATCGACCACGTAAGCTCAGATCCTTCTGGGTTCCCGTCACATCTTGTATAGACCGACCAATTTGACCACTACACTTAATCAATCTTTTATTCAATATTTCGATCCTCTTAGGAGGGCACGTTCTTTACATTCGAGTTGAGATATCGCTAAAACGCAACTTAATTAATCTCGTTTAGTCAACATGTAAATCTGAGGGTGTATAAATCTCATCTTTTACTTTTGTATCTTTATCTTGTAAGATTCATGTCGGATTCATGCTCAAATCTTTTCAAAACCTTTATTAGTTTTTTATTATTTCTTATAAATCATCTTTTGAACTAATTTCATATTTGGATAATTTGTCTTGTCTTACATCCCTAATAATCAATATTAGAGGGTCTTTGTCATCTTTTAGATCAAGTTTGAGTCTTTAGAGGTTAGATTCGTCCATATAAAATTGCTAGGATTCGTCTTTGATATAAATTAGTGTAAATTAATTAATTAAATCACCTTTATTCAACTTTTAGATCAATAATAAACCGTAAGTATACAAACGAATACTAACTGATTGCGACTCTGACTTTACAGCAAGAACCAAACTCAAGAACAAAGGCACGGAGTGCTGCGTCTCTTCCAGAGGACGCATCACCTGCTGCGCCTGTTCTAGGTTGTATTTTGTCTTTGAACTTCCTGATTCGCTCCAACGTAGCCTTAATTTCTTAATTAATTGACTATTAATTCTAATATCGCTGCTAATTTGTTCGTTTAGTCTTTTTATTCTTTTCTCTTTTCTTTAAACCTTTCTTTTGGGCATATTTCCGACATAAATTACGAGATCCGTTGTAATCAATTGTAATAATTCTTTTATAGGTTTTCTTAATCATTATAATTGTATGATTCATTGTATGATTTACTTGCCTTTCCCATGAAATTAATCTTAAATCCTAATTCGATATAATTGAATGTTAAACTACGTGTTCACCGACATAGTATAAGCTCACATGTTAGGATTAAAACGTGGATGTTGCATAGCATGCATTTAACCGACTACATATCGAGTACAGAAGAGTTTCCCTAATCATTAGTAGAGGCCGCTATCGAGGCGGGCGGGGTTAGGTGTTCGATTGATATATGATTTTTTATAGTTTTGATAATGACATGTATATACTTGATAATGTGCTTTAATTGATATATCATATGCATATAATTGTGTGCTTTAGTCTTATCATAGCTAACAACAGTTACAAGAAAGGAGATCAAAGTTATAGGAGCTTAACGCATAACTTTGACGATTTATGTGAGACAAAGTTCTAGGAGCTTGAGGTATAACTTTGGAAGTTCATATGTGCAAAGTTATAGCTACCTTGGTTATAACATTGAAGAAACAATTCAAGCAAGATCTACTTCAAATAACACAAGACTCAAGATGGAGGGTCTTTGTGATCAAGATAAAGAGATGATCCATATACTGAAGATCTTTGTGAAGATTAGATAGTATAAGTCGTCATTCGGTAACTATTCCATTTGAGTGATTTTATGTTTGTAAAGTTATGACTCACTTATAACTTTACATACTAAAGTTCAAAGTTATAGCTTTGACCTATAACTTTGGATGATAAAAGTTGATGCATGATTTTGGAAATAAATATTTTAAATGTTTTAAAAAGAGAAAGAGTATTTTTTGTATTTATCAAAAGTTTTAATAGATGATGTATTTATGAGATTCTATTAGTTAGTAATACAACTTATGTGTTATCATGCTACCTAGGGTTTCTAATATATTATATCTCAATTTGTTGTTAACCTAATAAGCTCACCAAGTGGTTGTGCTATCTAGGGTTTCGTGAAACCTAAGGATAGTGCCTCCTAGGATTGCGTGCTCCTATGGTTTCATGTTGATGATGATTTCGGCCACCATAGGCACGTTTCCTTGTTTACCTTAACCTATAATTCTAATAATATCTTAACAACAATATTTTGAGATATTAAAGATAAATATCTTTCTAAAAAGATGAAGCAATAATATTTTAGATATTGAAGATAAATATATTTCATAAAGAGAAAGATAGGGTTTTAGATTTTAATTTCCTATGCTCCTACTATAAATACTCTTTCCATCTCAATCATTAACAATGACTTTTATATAATTGAGATAAATTTATAAATTGATTTTAAAGCAAACTTTGAGCAAAATATTTATTATTTTTAGTGTTTGTTTTTCGAAAAAGCCGTGCATCAATTATTATCAATCGCTTTCGTGAAATACGTTATTGGATAATAGTACATCACATAATCTTACTTATTCTTTAACGAGAATCCTTGTGAGTTATATTGTACTTTCTTATTAACGTAAAATAGTATAGAGTATTTATGGATACTCACCTTGATATATAATCATAGTTGATTATGTGACACCCTCAAATTTGCGGAAAGAAAAAAAAAAAATTTAACTAAATAAAATATGAGAATACATAACGAAGGTGTCATAAATAAAAAGATTCATTACAAAACGGAAATAATATTATACAAAAGAAATATACAAGACGGGAGACATATCTCCCGTATAAATACGGAAATAAAAGAGTGTATAATAATATACAATCCTAAAGAACCGAATATAGGTCCAAGGTAAATACTTCGCTCGCTAGCTCGTCAATGTACCCAATGTATGCATCACAAACCTGCCAACCGCATTAAATATAAACACGGAAGCCACAGTCAGTGGGGAGTAACTCCGAGTTCTCCCAGCCACGAAATGTCGAGTTTAATAAAACATGAATAACATAAAAGCAATGTATATAGAAAATACAAAACCTTAACATATATGATATGCTTTTCATGTTATGAAACAATTAACTAACATATAACCTAGCATATGAAAGCTATCATGTGAATCCGATAATAAAATATAACACGAGGTAGGGAAGCTGGTATGCTAGCTCAGAGGTTACCCTGTAACATGGCCATGATACACTCAAACCCTAATCAACACGTAATCATGTGAATCAGTTAACAATCGGTAATCCAAACTCTATCAATCCTAGCCGGCTTGCATCTCACCTTCTAGAACTCATAGAATCATACAAACATGAAAGAACAATACGTCTACAAACAGGCATAAGTTCTTAGCACAGTCAATAGAAGACTTCTGTAACTCGAGGCTATACCACAAGGTAGGAAAACATCCTAGTCCTAGACTGATCAGACCTAGCGACAACAGCTATTCCATTCCCCGTCCCATGACATAACCGTAAATGAGAAACTCTACTAGGCGACCCCCTAAGCAGAGATGGCTAGTACTTAAGCTGGCTCCATTCCCAAAGTGGAAGCAATTAGGCAGCCATGCCCCTGGCTTGGTATCAAAAGGCCCAAGCCAGTGACACAAAAGCTATCAAGCAGTGAACTATATACTCGTTAAAGATAGTAAGGCCTATCTATGTCATGGTCCAAGATACTCATTTAGAATTAGAATGGTCAAGACGCCATATACTCATAATTCTCTATGGGTACTTAGTCAACACGACACCAACATATAATCAAACAGTCACGGGAAAAACTTCCTATCATGTGACTAATTGCATATAAATCATATTCCAATATCGTATCGCCTCATATCTACTAAGGCTCATTCATTCATTCATTAAATAAAACCTTACCTGAAGACAAATCCCCGACCCGAGTCCCGTGACGGGTCATCAGTCAAAACGGGGCTGACTAGATCTTAGTTTGACCAAACCCGTTTGGTCAAACCGGCTAGAAACAGAGTCTTTACCACATAGACTTTAACATAAAATCAACATATTCCTTACATGTTATTTTATTAAAACTTCTAACATATGAATTATTAAATCTTACGAAAACCTGTTTGACGTAAAAGATAGCAAATTAAACTATAATCCCGTATCATAATTTCTAACATGTGAGAAATAATTATTTTTTATGAAAAACCTTTTTAATTAAATATTTTACTTATTAACATTTCCCACTTGCTAAATATTACAAAACACGATAAAATGGCAATAACTCAAAAACCGTCACAAGACCAAGTGAGGGACCCACGGCCTGATTTGGGCCGGACTTCACATGGGCCTGGACTGGGCCCACAGGCCTGGTTTGGGCTGTTTTGGGTTTTTATCGACTTTACTAAAAACCGTTTCCTAATATTTCCCGCATGCTTATCATATTTAAAACCCGTCAAAACAACAACAAAACAAACAAGTATCGACACAACTCCCAAGGACCAACCCCGGACCCACCATGGACCAACCCAGACCGGCCTGGACCGGGCATGAACCGGCCTGAACCGGTCTGGTTTGGGCTGGTTTACACGGCCATTCCCCACGGTTCAAACAACCACAATTCCAAATAAATTCTAACATGTTTTTAATTAACAACATCCATTTTTAAACATCCAATTCAACCATCATCATACAAAAATCATTATTATGAACAATCATCCC
>JAIUZE010031923.1:0-21811 GCA_022085475.1 Heliosperma pusillum | reverse complement strand
TATTATATTCGCCATATGCCCCTATTTGGCTACTTTGTACTTTCGTTACCTATTTTGTAGGTACAAGCTGGATAGTAGTGCAGAAACCGAGCCGAAACAGTCCACTTTGCATGCATTTAGGAGAATGAAAGGAACGGAACAGAAGCTCTTGCATGGGAAAGCGTGAAACCGCTCGCAATCAAGTCCAAAGCCATGTCCAACGCTGCGCGATAGACCAAAAGACCTCGATCGATTATTTATTTGGTCGATCGAGGAGAGTTGAAGGGAAAAGTTGCTCGATCGAGCTGTCATGTGCTTGATCGAGTAGTTGCTGCTGAAAAGTTGCTCGATCGAGTAGAATTGTTACTCGATCGAGTGATTTCCTCCAATATAGTCCTCGATCGAGTAGAATCTATCATGGGCCTTAAGTCCATAGCTTAATTAGGGTTAGAGTCGTGTTATGCCTATTTAAGACTCTTAATTGTCGTCATTAGAATTATTGAGATTCGGAGAATCATTAGGATTTTGAACCATTAGGGTTCGGAATCATTAGCATTAAATCTTCTATTAGTTTCTGAACTTTATCTTTGGTTTGCATTCGGGTTTATCGACGTGGGATTTGTTCTTTACGCCGGATTTGCTAAGATTGTAAACTCCTTTCTTCTTTTCTCTCTTTACTTCTTAACCTTTAGTCTTAATTATTGTTTACTCTTCTTAATTACTGCTTTATTTGTCATGCTTGTTAATTGCGATTTTATTATGTCTATCGTCATATGTTTAATCGTCTTAGTTAGCATCGTTAATAATATGAGTAGCTAATTCTCTTGTATGTTGGGATGAGGGAAACTGTAGTAGAGGCATGTTAGGAGAGATTATTTTAGTTAATAAATAAGAAATAAATCAGATCCAGGTCCACTGTAATATCGGCATCTACGGGTCAACTAAGTCAGTCAATCTTATTAATGAGAAGAGCAATGGTTCTCTCCTCTCGGTCTCAAACCGCCCTAGGGATTTTCCTAATTAACTCTCGTCCTCTTAGGAGTCACCTATCAATTCTAAGCAAGCCTTCCCTTCCAATCTCTCGATCCACGTCGGGGTTAACTACCTAGCCTAGTCTCCTGCGTGCACTCATTCGACTAAACCTCAATTAAATTGCTTAAACTGATTCTCACGACTAACTAAAATAATCTCTCCTAACATGCCTCTACTACAGTTTCCCTCATCCCAACATAAAAGAGAATTAGCTACTCATGTTATTAACGATGCTAACTAAGACGATTAAACATATGACGATAGACATAATAAAATCGCAATTAACAAGCATGACAATAATAAAGCAGTAATTAAGAAGAGAAAACAGTAATTAAGACTAAAGGTTAAGAAGTAAAGAGAGAAAGAAGAAAGGAGTTTACAATCTTAGCAAATCCGGCGTAAAGAACAAATCCTACGTCGATAAACCCGAATGCAAACCAAAGATAAAGTTCAGAAACTAATGGAAGATTAATGCTAACGATTCCGAACCCTAATGGTTCAGAATCCTAATGATTCTCAATTATTCTAATGACGACAATTAAGAGTCTTAAATAGGCATAACACGACTCTAACCCTAATTAAGCTATGGACTTAAGGCCCATGATAGATTCTACTCGATCGAGGGAAATAACCACTCGATCGAGGACTTTATTGGAGGAAATCACTCGATCGAGTAACAATTCTACTCGATCGAGTAACTTTTCAGCAGCTACCACTCGATCGAGGACTTTATTCTAGGAAATCACTCGATCGAGTAACAATTCTACTCGATCGAGCAACTTTTTAGCAGCAACTACTCGATCGAGCACATGACAGCTCGATCGAGCAACTCTTCTCTTCAACTCTCCTAGATCGACCAAATATATAATCGATCGAGGTCTTTTGGCCTATCGTGCAGTGTTGGACATGGCTTTGGACTTGATTGCGAGCGGTTTCACGCTTTCCCATGCAAGAGCTTCTGTTCCGTTCCTTCCATTCTCCTAAATGCATGCAAAGTGGACTGTTTCGGCTCGGTTTCTGCTACTATGCAGCTTGTACCTACAAAATAGTAATGAAAGTACAAAGTAGCCAAATAGGGGCATATGGCGATATAATATCACCTAAATGACATAGAAATGCGTGCATAAACGGACTAGAAAGTCTATATAAAATACACGCATCAATCATTAACAACTATCAACAATTATAATCAACTATCATCATCAATCATCAACAACACAAGTTCTATGAATACTAATCATATTCCAAATACGATTACTAACATAGAAAACACATTAAAACACGTAATGATATCGAGTAACCCTTCACCGTTACCTTTTTGCGTCTTCAATCCTCGTCGAGGTCCTCTTCTACTAAGTAGTAGTCTTTGTCTGGGTCTAGAAGGTCACCTCCTACAATTAGATAATAAAAGATGAATATAATTCACCTTTGAGAAAGGCGGATAAATTGAAAAGCGAGAAAGACGGTAATTTTATTACCAATTAAGATAGAGGACGATGAGAGGGAAAGAATAAGACGAACTTTAGTGAATTTGAGCGAGAAATGAAGCAGTATAATCGATATTAAGTTTGAGCAAGTATGGAGGTTAGGGTTTTGGTGTTTACTTGGTGAGGAAGAAGAAGATGTTGAATGAGGGCGAGTTAGGGTTAAGGGGGAGTATGAGGGAGTAAGTGGAAATCATGAGAAAAAGCTCAAAAGCGTCTTAAGACGTAACTTACTCAGAATCTCGCGTAATGTCCGAAAACGAACTCGGAAATTCTAAACTAGACACAAAAAATTTAATTCTAAACTAAAACTATATTTCGCTGAAAAGTATCCGTATAATATTTTTACTATAGAAAAATAGGGTACATTTGCGGGTGTTACAATCACCCCACCTTTTAAAAAGTTTCGTCCTCGAAACTTGAGAGTAGAAAACAAAAGTATTAAGGACAAGAATCGATTTTTAAAATCAACACGAAATCTTGTACAAGGGAAAAATTTATGAAACGAGGTTCTTCTCGAATACGATTTAAGGATATTTTTCATAAGTGCGAAACTTTATTTACGAATCACAAAAGTGCCCGTCGCGAACGAGTACTCTAGTTATCAAAATCAAATCAATGTTGAAATAGTTAAATCGAAATTCAAAACAAACGTTAGTAAGTGCAGGACTAGTCACCAGACGTCTCCAATAACAAGTCCAAACATCCAACCAAACGCAAAATCCAAATATAAAAGCGAAAGAAATCTATTTTCTCCAAAAAGGAGGTACAAAATTCATCTTTTAAACTTCGGTGAAACATTAAATTGGAAATACAATATGAAAATATGGAAGTTTTCTCAAGGATAAATTCAAAATAACAACACATTACACGTACATAGCGCGACTCGAACACTAAGTCCACAAATCACGATACTAAAAGGTACGTCCAACGAGCAAAATGGACCAAGTAGGGGAAAGATTGAAGAGTAGCAACTTCAGCAAGGGTTCAAAGGCCGCTCGTAACTCAACATCACCAACTTCACGAACAAACTAGTCCTCAAGAGAATGTAATTTACAAAAGTTACATCTCGACATTTTTAATCATTAGATTCCTACTAAAATCTTTCATAATCACGAGACTTCAAGCAACTAATCCTAATTATTCAAATCCAAATAGTATCTACTAAAGTTCATTGGCACGGTAGACTCCACAACTAAACATACACATGAAAGATTCACTACGCACTCTAATCTTCTTAGCTTCATCAAAACTCTTTATAGAAACCACCAACAAAATATTCATATCTAGGGAAACATGTTCGCTAACAACAACAAGGTAAAGGAGACTTACCATAAAAATCCCTTGATTCAATTTGCTTCAAACTCATTATCCTAAATTTACAATGGACTTTTTCATCCTCGAAAGTCAAATCGCAATGCCTCAAGCAAAGAATGAGTACCAATTCCAAATCATACATATTGTCAAACATATGGCGATACGTCAATTAATCAAATCATCTAGCCCATCAAACTCAAAACGTACCGGTCTTCGCTTATGAAAATATTCCTCAAGATTAGTCACCAAATCCAAATTCCACAAAGTAAACATTCCTGTTAGGGTCCAACATTTAAAGACAATAAATTCCTAAGTAACGTCTAAAGCCACCACTATAATCCTCAACAACAACAACTATCATTACGCTTAGTTCGATCCTCAAAATGATATTGCAACATCAAGCTTCATAGTCTAAAACCACCAAGAGAGTTTCACCCTAAGTTTATCCTCAATTCCTTATAATCAACTAAACATGAAACTAGCTCAATAGGGTGGGTAGGTACCGTATTTGAAACCTCTTCAAAACACATCTACTAACCTCTCACATTAGCTAATAAGAAAACCATCTCACAAGAGAGTAGGGAAATACGGATATGATACAAGGAACGCTAGGAGGCATCATCAAAAGACTACGATATGATGGAAAAGACGAAGGCGGAAAAGGAAAACGAGGTTGATCTAAGGAAGTAAACCTACCAGTAACGATCTCCGGGTGAGCATTAGCTTCGGCTCGGCTGAGTACGTAAATAGATCCTTTAGCTCTGGCACCGGGTACGGGAGTCTGGCGATCAGACATTCACGAAAGCGGTGACCCGACTTCTTGCAGAAAAAGCAAAAAGAGGGGCCCATCATAACATCCAACTCCGGGGTGAACGGGCTTCCTACAACCGTCACACATTCGACCTTGAGCTTGAGGGGGAGCATTGGGCCTAGGAGCCGCATTCGGGTTAGCTTGAGGGTGATAAGGAGCAAGTGTTCTTGCATTGGAGTTTCAGGGAGCATTTAAACGCCTCTTGTTAGCATAGGCATTAGAAGAAGAGGGAGTGAAAGGTCTTTTGTCATGGAAGTTTGACCTTGGATTGAAAGAGGGGGAAGGAGAGGGATTCTTCATCTTCGCTTCATCTCTAACGGCCTTTATGAAGTTCTCGGCCCAAAGGGCATCATCATACAACTCCCCGAAAGAAGTAGAGCTCCTCCTTACCTTACTTTGAAGCAAGGCACTTAGCTTATTACGGTAGTAAAAATCTCGATCCTCATCATCCTTGATGAGTCTTGGTGCAAAGTGAGCAAGCTTGTTGAATTGCGTGGTATAGTCTTGAACCGTCAAGTCACTTTGCTTGAAATCAATAAATTCCTTGAGCCTTTGTTGCTTGAGCTCCTTAGGATAAAATCGGTCTTCCACGAGTGCCTTGAAACATTCCCAACCAAAATTGATTTCAAGAATAGCAGTGGGATTAGTAATCGACCACCAATTATGTGCTTCCCTTACAAGGAAGTGCTTTGCAATCCTTACCTTGTCCTCTTCACGGACTTGGTATAAATCAAATTGCTTTTCCATCTCTCGTAACCATTCTGATAGCTCGGTAGGGTCCGGCTCTCCACCATAAGGTATAATCTTACTCCTAGCTATTTGGCTAGCCACCCAAGCGTAGCCTCCATGGTGGTTATCTTCTCTACGAGGGGAAACTTGGTTGGCTTGAGCAATAGCCGCATCTTGTTGGTTCTTCAACACTTGCGTAAGAGCTTCTAGCATAAGATTCTCTACTACTCGAGGTCTAACCATCTTCATAAGAAACAAAAACAAAGCAATTTAATCCTAACACTTAGCATAAACAAATAGACTACCAAGTAAAGTCCTTAACTTCTACCCATCTCTCATTTATTATTTCAAGGTCAAGTAGTTTAAGTGTAGGGTTTACGTGTGTGCGTCGGGAGCGTTTAAGCTCTTATACCAACTGTGACAACCCTCGTGAATGTGGAAATAAAACATAACAATCATGTGATTTATATAGCAGAAAATACGGTGTTTTTAAAACTTTTTACATGCCAAGATAAAAATACGAGGAATGTCAAATAGATACAAACTAAAATGGAATATACTACAAAGAGACGAAGTCTCTCAAAATGTTATCAAATATCAAAGTTATTAGCAATCTAGCTAAACCACGTCTAGAGGTGATTCATCCAGGCCAACGCCCGCTAGCTCACACCCGAACCCAAAATACCACAAGCAAAAATCCATCCAATCAAGCAACCTGTTCATCCATGAAAAACATGACCGCCACAGTCAGTGGGGAGTAACTCCAGGTTCTCCCAGCCATATCACAATAAACATACTTAAACGGTAATACGAAATAAAAGCATGCATATATAGATATACATGTGGAATACGAAAACGATAAATAGGCAATTCAATTTATAAAGATAAAAGCACATGAGGTACAAATCCATAACCATCATATGATAGAAAGACTCGGGGAAGACACCCTTAGGCAACTATATACTCCTTAGGGCTTACATCTCACCGTTAGCGGCATATACTTGATAAGAAAGAAACTCGACATATAAACCACGTCAATCATCTATTTCATGTAAGAGTCCAGCTCAATGTTCACATATAATTCAACTTACAAACAACCATCCAATCATACGAATATGACAACATAATCTCTCACGGTTAAAGGCACGCACTAGCATCATGTACAATAGCAAGCCAACCCAATGGAACCCCACGGGAGAAGACATTTCCCGGAACCAAATACGATAAGACGTTTCGTATACTCATGACCTAGACAAAACAAGTTCTCGGGATAAGAAGTTTCCCGGAATCGTGTACGATAAGACGTTTCGTACACAAAAAACACTAATCCTCTCGGTAAGACGACGATAATAATACGGTCTTAGTCTAAACCTGGCCAGACTCTCGCGATAAGACATTTCCCGATTCGATATGTGGTAAGACGTTCCACATCCAAGACTCAATCATTCAAAGACGTCGAGTACCCCAAATTCGGCTAAACCACACGAAAAAGGCGGAAAGGGATCTATAGTCAAAAGTCCAGCTAGTACGCTACATGTAATGACACCACCTCGCAAGGATACGACATTTGACGGTCGGGTCGATCAACGCATTGCGTTCGCCTCCTAACAACGTCGTCATATCCCTACTAAACAAATGCACAACGGCATCACGGTTATACTCCACCGCTCTGACATTTAAGTCTAATGGTTATAAAGTATGACCGGGGAATGAGAGTTCAAAGCACTGAACATTTAGTGCTCACATAAAATACATAAGGTAAAACCGACTCAAAGGGGGACACATCAAAAACCGTCACGAACATGAGAAAAGGGAATTATATAAACTTAACTATGATAAAAATGAATAAATACATGATACATAAGCATTAGACTAAGTTTATGAAGCATAATAAATAAGAAACATAGATCCCCTCTCAAAACAACATGTTTGGAAACCAACTAAAACAAGAATCCAATTCAAACAGTCATAACTAGTGTTCTATACATGCAAATGCAGAAATACTGATCAAAGGTGATAGCTTATCGTCTTACGGTTCCAACGGTAGGTCACAAGCCTAAAACAAGCAAGTAACGAAGAAGATATGATCATTTTACGAAAATGAGTCAGTGCAGTGAGTCCCAGCCGGTCAAGGGGACCGGCGGCCGGGCACCCGGCTGGGACATCATCAACAAACGAAAATACAGCGTGTTCCAAGCTGGCCAAGGGGACCGGCGGCCGGGCACCCGGCTGGGAACAACACTACACAAAAATTTCTCGTAAAAGTCAGCCGTGTTCCCAGCCGATCAGGGGGACCGGCGGCCGGGCACCCGGCTGGGAACACATTCACCCGTGAAATTGCATACTTCACCAAAATCATCAATTATCATTAACAACTATCAACAATTATAATCAACTATCATCATCAATCATCAACAACACAAGTTCCATGAATACTAATCCTATTCCAAATACGATTACTAACATAGAAAACACATTAAAACACGTAATGATATCGAGTAACCCTTCACCGTTACCTTTTCGCGTCTTCAATCCTCGTCGAGGTCCTCTTCTACTAAGGAGTAGTCTTTGTTGGGGTCTTGAATGTCACCACCTACAATTAGATAATAAAAGATGAATATAATTCACCTTTGAGAAAGGCAGATAAATTGAAAAGCGAGAAAGACGGTAATTTTATTACCAATTAAGATAGAGGATGATGAGAGGGAAAGAATAAGACAAACTTTAGTGAGTTTGAGCGAGAAATGAGGTAGTAGAATCGATATTAAGTCTGAGCAAGTATGGAGGTTAGGGTTTTGGTGTTTACTTGGTGAGGAAGAAGAAGATGTTGAATGAGGGTGAGTTAGGGTTAACGGGAGTATGAGGGAGTAAGTGGAAAACATGAGAAAAAGCTCAAAATCGTCTTAAGACGTACCTTACTCGGAATCTCGCGTAAAGTCCGAAAACGAAGTCGGAAATTCTAAACTAGACACGGAAAATTTAATTCTAAACTAAAACTATATTTCGCTGAAAAGTATCCGTATAGTATTTTTACTATAAAAAAAATAGGGTACATTTGCGGGTGTTACATGTACCCTATTGAGAGGTAAGTACATTTATTTTATTTTCAATACTAGTGTGTAATAATAAGAGACAACTTTAATAAATTAGTGTTTTTAGGTACTAATCTACCCTCAAGTCGTATGTTGGGAATAAAGCACGTCCTGAGGGATCAATAACTGAAACTTATCTAATAGAAGAATGTATAGCATTTGGCTCACAGTACTTGGAAGGAGGTGAAAACATAAGTAATTGCTCTGATAGACACAATGCTCATTCTAGCTCTGATCATGAAAATGTTGGAATAAGTGTCCTCCACAACAGTGCATTTATATAATTAAACTCATTTGGAATATACGTGGCATGATTAGTATATTTTGATACTCCACGTCAGTTGATTAACGTAAATCGGTAACACTCAGCTGACTAGAGTTTGACGTTATTGTCGTATGACGGGGTGATCAACTGATCCCTTTAGGTCACACCTATAGGATGAGACCCAAATAGAATACTAATTATTTGTATATGATACAATTTAATTAGAGCATTACATATATTTGATATGTACGTTTAGTTACGAGAGTTATTTATTGGAAATTGAGTTAGAAACTCATTCCACTTAAGTTTATTAGTCAATTATACGATAACTGACTGAATAAATTTTTACGTCTTATATTAATACGATTAAATAAGATTTAATTTAATGATTAATAGATAATTCATTAAATTAGTTGAGGTTATGCATATATTTTGAGGTAGAGGTAATTAGTTAATTATATTTACAAAGAGTTGTAAAATAAATTAATTGGGCATTGTGGGATCCATTATATATTGATATAATCGTAAAATATCACTGAAAAGTTATGTACATATTGTTTATTAATTTGTGTCATATAATTGTTATATGATCAAATCAACACTTAATTATACAAGATAATTAAGCATATGATTAATAAGTATTTGTAGGACAAATATCCAAAATCAAAATGGTCCATATTGGACACATGAGAACCGGTTTTAGCTAGTAGAAAACAATTGTGTTTATTCTCTACTAATTCCACACTCCACCACATGATTATGACATGTATGACACATGATCATTATCATTATACAATCCCATACACTGCCATTATGCATGTGAATCAAATAAGAAGAAAATCACCCATTTTGGGGCTTGTGGGTGCCGGCCATAGTGCCATAAAATGGGCAAATGTTGTTCATTTTTGTACACTTCATTTTATGCTTATTTTCTTCTTCTCTCTAAAAATCAACATCTCTCAATAACTAACATGCATACACTATTATTCATATCATATTATCAGAGTAGTAATACAATAATATTAGTAGTATTTGTCTTACTTATTATCTAGTTAATAATAAGATAAGATTATTTGGGTTTAATCTTGGGTGCAACAAGAAGGAGACCTTCTACTTTGGAGGTTGTTTTATGGAGGATCATACACAAATTTCATGCTGAAGAACAATAAGAAGGAGTTATTATTGTGCCCTTATTAACCGAAAAATCCCAATGTAAGGATGTTTTCGTCTTATCTTTTCTTTTATGCTTTTATATTTGCATGCATGATAAGTAGATCATAAATCATTAAGTTAATGTAATTTAATGAACTAATTAGAGGAGTCTAATTAGAGTTCTAGGACTTTCATGTGGTATCAGAGCTCAATTGTTACATGCATGTTGATTTTAAGCATTAAAATCGAGTTATACGATAACTTGGATAAAATTGAAAATTTGTGTTAAATATTGTTTTGCACGAAAGGTTTGATTTGCATGCATACCTACTGACCTCAAAATGGTTGTGGTCAAATTTGGTGATTTTAGGGATTAATGTGCTATTTATTTTTATTTATGACCTTTAAATCATGTTAATATGCATGTTTTATGTTAAAAGTTAACTAAAAACAGTTTCATGTTGATTCCGGCCATGAAATATTTATATGATCTCACATGCATGTTGTAAATACTGTATGTAAAATTTCGTAACTTTTAATTAAGTTTTGCATGATTATTAATTTTTATGAGATAAAAGTCAATAAAGTGAGATTATTATGTTCATAAAATTGAAACGTCCTTTTATGGTCTTGAAAATTTTTGGTACATTTTATAATATAATTTATATCATCTTTGTGAAATTTTATAATTTGTTTCACTATTTTACTATATTTAATGGTTTTTATTTGATAAAACCGTTGGATACATAGTTATTTGTTCATAACATTAATTTAAATTTTTTTGCAAATGTTTCTGGTTTTTGGAGTTTCTGGAAATGTTACAGAATGTACAAAAGTTTTGGTTTCAAGTTTAAATGATTTTTATATTTTATTTTGGGTTTATTTCATAAAATGTTATGATTAAACATCTATATTTCGCAAATACGATCAATTCAAACTAATTAAATTTAAACAAAATTATTGGGAACTAATTTTGAGTTCTAAATCAGTTTAGATACTTATTTTGAGCTTAAATACGATTTAAGTGTTGATTATTGATTTTTAATGGTTAAAAATCGATAAAATCCATAAAACCGAGCTAAAATGAGCATTATAAGTATTAAGGGCTATTTTGGTATGATTTTTACAGCATTAGGGAAGTGCTAGGGCGACACCCGGTGTTACCGAGTTTCGGTAACACCCTAATAAAAAATATAAAAAAGGTAAAAAGTTTAAAATTAATTTTCGTTTTGCGCCAATATCATGGGGAGAAAACCGTAATTCACAATCTATAATATTAATAAAATAAAATATAAAAGATACTAATTGATTAATACTAATTAAACTATATCTAATATTTCTAAAAATGTGAAAACTTATGTATCTCTTCCGTCTACCTAAGTTGATTTACATTGTCGCTAAACACATGAAGAAGAAAATCATTGATGTATACAGTTACTATCGTCCCGCATATATTATGAACACTGCAACTGAACGCCATGAATACGTTCTTATATTGGATTGTTTACAATATTCACATCATAACTTTTAGCCAATCATATTTCATGAATTTTGGTTTTGATGATCTTCATTTAATAATGGGGTATTCATCAAGTGCAGCTCTGATGATAATGGAGTATAATTGCTTATAAATTGGGTGATAACAACGTAGATTTTGTTAGCTATTTCTTAGATAAAAATCTTTAATTGTTGTGAAACAAATAATATTAGTTAAAGTACCTAAAATGCCCTTTACTAGTATTTTGTTTAAAATTCAAAATAGTTCATCAAATTACAATTTTATCCCGGGTGTTACCGAACTTGAGTAACACCCGGTGTGGCTATGTCATTTTCCTTTTATTTATGTTGTTATTGTTGAATGAATGAATGTCATTTGTTTAATTTTTAATGCAAGTTGTACCTAGTATGGCCTAGATTATTTTCATCGGTATTACCCGTAATGTAAGGGAATACCGATTCGGTTGTAATTTTATTTGCGATCTCGTATCGCCGTTTGTAATAATTTATTTTTATTTTTAGATCAAATGTATAATAGGAATTTTATTTGTATCTTTTGTAATTAATTATTATGAAGACGAAGATTCCCGAAGTCGGTATTCCTAAAGACGGTGCCTTTTTTGGAGCGTGTTCCATGAAGAGGCAAGGGGCCAAGAACTTGGTTTCCGATTTTGTAATCTACTAGTTAATTAGATTAGCTAGGTGGCCATACTAGGATTTATTATTTGCTTGCTTTATGTTTTCCGCTCATGCCAAAATCGCCAACATGCATTTTTATTTTATTATTCGATTGTCAATTCAAAGTTATTCAAAATTCACCGATTTAGTTCACTTATAGTGAATTATTGACTAAATTGACAAGATCTCTTACATATATTAAAAAATTTAGATTAGCCTTGCCAATTAGTAACACCTATGAATCCCGTGTTCATTATGGCTACCACGCTCGTGGGTCCCTTTTTACCTCGGGTAAGTAGGGTGATACGATCACAAGCTAAAATTGGATTTGACTCAACGAGATAACCGTTATCTTGGGACTAGGAGATGGATTTAGATGAAATCCGTCAACCAAGAGTTCTAAGGGTAGAATTTGTCGAGTATTGACTTACCATTTTTAGATAAAGGTAGCATACGATGACTATTTTAGTCTAAAGATGGGTCTTGGAATCATTTATATAATTTAGTGAGGGGTTATTATATAAATGCTTGACTTGTTATAATTGTTTTACAAGTGTATATACCCAATGAATGTTTATTTTCCGTTTATTTTATTCACGCAATGACAAATATCTTATCCTTCTACAAACTTGTTAATCCGTTCAATCGTGGAAATAAGTTTCCATTAATTCATACGGTATCATTTTTTGATTGCAATTTAAATCTCCGTTTAAATCATCATAGCTAAAACCAAAATGAATTTTATCTTTTGATCCCCATATTCACCATTGTAAATGTTTCTTATGAAGAGTATATGAATAAGTCACACTTAGTCAAAAACATTTTGATTTTTAGTGACGTCTTCTTATGACAATGGTACATCAATATTTTTGATCCAAAGAAAATATTTGTATTTTTGGTATGTCGTCATATGCTCCTTATCGAGACTTACCCCAAAAGTGGCCAAATCAGTTAGGACGACTAGGTTACTCGACTATTTGAAATCGTGAATAACCAAGTACCGTAGTCACTTCATGAAGGGTTTATCCTTTTTGAAGGTAAAACCATGAATGAAATGAAGAATAGTCTTCATAATAATTAATCTACTTGTCTAAGTAGAGATTCATGAAAGTGAGTGGGAGCTCTAAGAGAGATGTTTATATTCTTAATTGTTTAAGAATAAGATGAGGTTCAAGAGTAGGTTGGCACGATGTTGGCACAAAGCGAGGGTAAAAGGCAAGGCTATTTTGAATAGCAAAGTCAAACCCAAGCAAGGTGTCAAACCCAAGTTTCGATGATTCTATTCTTATAGTGTAGGACACAAGAAAAGAATATGCCCCAAGTTTTCTAAAGAGTTAGAAATTGGGTGTACTATTTTCACCCATAATATTTATATGATCGACATTTATATTGCTAAAATGCAAGTTTTGGGTATTATATACCCATTATGGTTTTCATCAATGTATTCAATGCATATAATGATGATTCGTACGACGACTAGCCATGATTAAATATTGACCTACAAGGGAAATAGAACTATTGTAGTTTTTATTTCTATAGAGACATATAAAAGTTATAATGTGCTGAATCTAGTTTTGGATTTAGAGGTACACTTTAATAAATACGACACAAGTGTTTCACTTTTGTGAAAAGAACAAGTGTTGTTTCCTTTTTATGCATGTACTTGGTCAATGGTTATGCCATACCAATCAAAGGTAATTATATTCTTGACCTAAAACAAGAAATTGCTTGTCATATAGATTGTAAAAGGCTCAAAATTGGTGACCCAAAAGTAATCTTAATTCTGGATTGTGTAGCACATTAAGAGGCTAGTATTGACTACTATCCCTAAACCATTTGATTTTGAACCTTATGGTGTGTGCGAATCTTGTATTCAAGGCAAGATGATTCGTGCCCTTTTTATTGAAAAGGAAATAGAACTAGTGAGTTATTGGCCTTATTACATAATGATATGTGTGGTCCAATAATAATCACAACCAGAGATGGTTATGACTATTTCACTTTATTAACCGACGATTTAAGTAGATATTATATTTGATTCTACTTAAAGAGGTGCTATGAGAAATCTTTGAAAAGTTCAAAGAGCTTCAATGTGGAGTAGTTAACCACCAAGAGTATTAGATCAAGGACTTACGACCAAATCGTAAAAGAAATATCTAAGTATTGACTTTGATTTTCACCAAAAGTATTGTGAATTGGTTTCACAAGTTAACTTCTCTAAACACACATTATTAGATAAGGTGTTGTTGCATAGAGAAACAAAACCTTATACGATATGATTTTGTATTTGTCTAGTCAAACTGAGCCACTTGACTAACCTTGGGCTTTATTATTTTGTCTGCTATTTCTTTTCCCACCATATTAAAGCACATTTAAAACAGTCTGATTTCATTCCATATACGATATGGATTGGTAGCGTACCTAATTTGTAAGTTATCAGTACGAAACAAGTGCTCAATAATCCTACATTGACCACGAGAACAAAGCTTTTGTGGCTCGTGATGTTGTCTTTCAATAAAAAATACGATTATTTCTTGATAAGATAGAGTGGAAGAAAATGTTTTATGAGCCACAAGCTAAGCATATGGTCCGGAAAAGTTTTCCTCATTGCTTGTTCAGTAGTTGTTTCTTTGGAACCTAAGAGGTCAGGTGGAATTTTAATCTACTTTACTGAGATGAATTCTAATCTGTGACTTATAAAAGACTATTTCTGGTCCCAACTTCTTGCTATGTCTTAGAGTCATGCGATTCGTAATGGACTCCATGCATGATGGTCAGGTATGTGACCAGGTAAATTTTACTTGAAGAAGTACGACCTCTTCAATGTAAATTGATTTTTAAGATCGAAATTTGCATGGGTGAACATTAAAATGTTTTCAAAGATAAATTGGTAGGCAAAGTGTTTTGCACCAACCTTAATTCTTCGATCCATTCGAATATACGTAACGATTACAGCATTTCATAATAGTATGATGACAATTGGATCTCAAGAACCACCTTCTTGAATACGATTCTAGAAGAGGTAGAATATTTTATATCCACATGTGGGTTCGTAGATCCTATTTATCCTAAGTTAACTTTGCAAGCTTAAGAGGATGTCTTAAGTAATAACTAACGAGTTGGAATTAGTGTGTCAATCATGTTGTAAAATATTTATCGACATCTCGAGGAATTATGTTGAATAAATGAAGTTTAGTGGGAGTAATATGGTTTTTATCAGTCTTATATGTGGTGACATATTGATCATTTTAGATGATAGAAGATTTTGGAGAAATAGAATACATCTTTTAGATATCTGGATTTATGAAGATAAATCTAAAAGGATATTAGCGTTGAGTCAAAATTCTTATATTGATAAGATCTTTGACTAGTTCAAGGAAGTTGAACACATGATAATTGATTCCTTTTGCTTCCGCTGCGAGATCAATTACATACGCTGTGATTTATACTCAATCCGACATTTTGCATGCTTTGAGCGTGACGAATCATTTGCAATCAAATCCAATTGAGAGTCACTTGATAGCCATAAAGAACATCCTTAGTACTTGCGAAGGACTAAAGATATGTTCCATGTGTTTGGAGTTTACATTGAGTTGTGTGTAAGGCGTTACACTGACTTCAGTTAACAAACTAATCATAGTGAGTTGAAATCACGAATTGGCTGTGTTTTATAGAAGATTTATCTGTTGGAAGAGTTCCAAGGAGAAAAGACTATTGGAAAGGTTCCAAGTAGGAGTGACATTTTCAAATATAAATGTCATGTATTCGCTGGAAGTGTTCCAGGCAGTTTAATCATTGCGAATTTCACAACGGAAATGGAGTACATGGCATCATATGATGATGCATATGAAAGTAGCTTGGATTCGACATTATTAAAGGGACTAGAAATAGTTCCTATAGTTGTATATCCTATCCCATGGTACTGGTAAAACAGTGGAAGCTACATTTAGACCAAGAGTCCTAAGTCTAGATTCAAACCTAGACACGTACTCAGAATGTTTTATGTAATATGAGATTACGTAGACAAAGAGAAATAACAATCAGAAAGATGGGAAAGATGCAAGTATTGCTAATCCATTAGCTATGCTTTTGAAGGCTGAACATGATAGTCATGTCATTTCAATGGGGATTGAAATATGTACATGAATTGCTAAAGATGAGATATGAAATTATTGATAGCGTATCAATTTTTCCAAATATTTGATAATCGCATTCATTGTTAGAGTTTCATTAAAAACTCCTTTATTTAGTTTGGCTAAATTTTAATACTTTGTTTATCCGAATTGGTTGAAAGAAAGGTTGAACCCAATTCAAGTGAACATGATGAACTTAGTGTTTTGTCCCTAGTCACTCATTTGAGGTGACGTCTCGAAGTGACTAGATTGTAAGTCGATCGATGGTTGGTTCAACACCATGGGGTCATGGAGATGACTGGTCGTTTACATAGATAGACTGTAAAGACAGTGTGTCGGGCAGTGACCATAATAGAGTCCCTTATCAAAATTTTTGAAGCCTAGTCGTGGCGGGGATTTCTATTTTATTCCTATGAGTCGATTCTTTAGACTGGCGACCATTTACTTGAGTCGGTGTAGTTTCCGATTGAATTTGGTTTTTGTCCAAGGTCGTGCGTGAAAGGTGGCCGATGTACATCTTCTGGGTCATGGTGATCTGCATCATACAGTGTAAGATGGGTTAACATGAATTGTTCACCCACGTTGGCTATTAACATCTTCGGGCCACTCGAAAAGTAGTAACTGGAAATGCGTGGCTACGCTCGGAAGAGATCTCTGGTAGATTTTCCGGTCAGACAATTACTCTCCCAGATCGAGAAAATTACTCTATTTATAAATTTCAATTGCAAGTGCGACCTGTAAGACACCTTGCAATGAGTGGGAGGATACGACACAAAAGAGACAAGAGAATCGGTAGCACACAACTTGTCAAAACAAGTGGGATAAATTGTAGGAGGAGGAGTCCTCGGCAATAGTGTTGCTACATGCACAACTTGTATCGGACAAGTAGAAGATTGTTGGTGAAGTGTCCTCCACAATAGTGCATTTATATAATAAAACTCATTTGGAATATACGTAGCATGATTTGTATATTTTGATACTCCACGCCAGGTGATTAACGTAAATCGGTAACGCTCAGCTGACTAGAGTTTGACGTTATTGTCGTATGACGGCGGTGATCAACTGATCCCTTTAGGTCACACCTATAGGATAAGACCCAAATAGAATACTAATTATTTGTATATGATACAGTTTAATTAGAGCATTACATATATTTGATATGTTCGTTTAGTTACGAGAGTTATTTATTGGAAATTGAGTTAGAAACTCATTCCACTTAAATTTATTAGTCAATTATACGATAACTGACTGAATAAATTTTTACGTCTTATATTAATACGATTAACTAAGATTTAATTTAATAATTAATAGATAATTCATTAAATTAGTTGAGGTTATGCATATATTTTGAGGTAGAGCTAATTAGTTAATTATATTTACCAAGAGTTGTAAAATAAATTAACTGGCCATTGTGGGATCCATTATATATTGATATAATGGTAAAATATCACTGAAAAGTTAAGTACATATTGTTTATTAATTTGTGTCATATAATTGTTATATGATCAAATCAACACTTAATTAAACAAGATAATTAAGCATATGATTAATAAGTATTTGAGAGACAAATATCAAAAATCAAAATGGTCCATATTGGACACATGAGAACCGGTTTTAGCTAGTAGAAAACAATTGTGTTTATTCTCTACTAATTCCACACTCCACCATATGATTATGACATGTATAACACATGATCATTATCATTATACAATCTCATACACTACCGTTATGCATGTGAATAAAATAAGAAGAAAATCACCCATTTTGGGGCTTGTGGGTGCCGGCCATAGTGCCATAAAATGGGCAAATGTTGTTCATTTTCATACACTTTATTTTATGCTTATTTTCTTCTTCTCTCTAAAACTCAACATCTCTCTATAACTAACATGCATACACTAATATTCATATCATATTACTAGAGTAGTAATACAATAATATTAGTAGTATTTATCTTACTTATTATCCAGTTAATAATAAGCTAAGATTATTTGGGTTTAATCTTGGGTGCAACAAGAAAGAGACCTTCTACTTTGGTGGTTGTTTTATGGAGGATCATACACAAATTTCATGCTCAAGAACAATAATAAGGAGTTCTTATTGTGCCCTTATTAACCGAAAAATCCCAATGTAAGGATGTTTTCGTCTTATCTTTTCTTTTATGCTTTTATATTTCCATGCATGATAACTAGATCCTAAATCATTAAGTTAATCTAATTTAATGAACTAATTAGAGGAGTCTAATTAGAGGTCTAGGACTTTCAGAAAATAGCCAAGAATCGCATATTTTTCCATTTATTGGCCAGCCTTATGAGAAGGTTGAAGGTTTTAAGCTGGATGAGAAGACAAGAATACAAGCACATTGATATGTCCTTTTCAATTGCGATTGCAAGGAAATTGAGTTTTTATGAGAGTATGATTTTTTTATTTGCTTTGGCGTTTTGTTCCTGAACAATATTTTTCAAATGTTTCTATACTTTTTAAATAATAATAACAAATTTAGGGAACATTTATCGTACCTCAAAAGAACACGTAGACGTAATCGCATGAGCCAGTATGTCCAAGATCGTATGCATAGCAAAGAATTTGTAGTCTGGTTGAAAACTTTCGTGAGTATTTAATAAATCTTCGTTTGATGAAATAATAATTTTTATTCTTACATACTATAATTACGTTGAATTCTTTTTCCTTTAATGTATTAGGTCAATGATCCTGACAACAAGAGTGACATATGATTTACTGAAGATGTTAAGTTACTTGCACAAGGTCCATTGCCTATGGCAAGACGATTTCATGCGTTTGATATGAAAAATGGATATAGATTTCGGACTAGAGAATATGAGAAGAATAAGAATACATAAAATAGTGGAGTGAAAGTTGTAGCAAAGACGCAAATTTATGCCAGCTCTAAGGATAAAAGCCTTATAGCAAGAGATGTAATATATTATGTTATCTTACCAGATATCATGCAGTTGAATTTTTACAGTAAATTTAGGATACCTATGTTTAGGTGTGATTGGGTCAATATTCATAGTAGTAGCGGTTTAAAGAATGACGAGTTAGGATTCACTCTAGTTAATTTTTCCCATCGTATACATACTGGAGATCGGGTTAGTGATAAGCCATTTGTGTTTGCTTCTAAAGCTGATCAGGTTATATAAGTACAAGACGGAACAAATTCTGATTGGCTTATTCCAAGGTCGATAAAGCCTAGGGGGGGATATTGAAGACAACTCCTTCTCAGGAACCATGGAAGATATCTTTGATTTGGATATTGACCTGTCTGGTGTAGAAGGAACTTATGTTGATGATAAATGAACATTAGAATATTTTTCGGCTTTGTTATAAAAACAATGCATATGCTTCTTTCAGTCTAATATTGGTATTATTAGTATATTTGGTGTTTTTTTCAATCAAGCTATTAAGTTCGTATTTTTCTTAAATTTTTGATGTGTTGTGTGGAGTTTTACTATTATATATATATCACTGCACAACAAAGTGCTTGTTTGAATATTTCTATGTTCAATAGTGAGGTAATGATATTATTATCTCGCAAAAAGGTATTTGTATTTCCAATTATTAATTGTTTCATTTTCATATACATTTGTATATCTCATAATACTTTAATAGTATGCTTGGTGTGTTTTCTAGGTTATCATGACCAAGCGAAGACGTTTAACAAGAAATACAGTGTTAGAAAACACTTCTTTCAATTTTGAAGATGTTGAATCTCATAAAAATACTTCTTCCAATACTAAAGAAGAACGTAACATGAACTCAAATATTGGTAATGAAGGGAGTAACACAAGAGATTATTTAAATGGTCAAACGCAAATACCATCTTCATTTAAATTCTCATGGTCATTAAGGTCTTCTACTGAGATTAATCATGATGAATATGATATAGCTGAACGTTCGGAAGAGTTTAACACCGGACGAAAAATGGGTTGTGAATTTTAACAAGCAAGGTCAACCTTATGGAGACGATTCTACCACTTTGTCTAGCTTTATTGGTACAATTGGGAGAAATCCTGAACTGGCACCACAAAGCTATTCCGACTAGAGGCTTGTTCCAAAGGAGTACAAAGATAGGTGTATGAACGAGATAAAGGTATAAAGTTGAGTTGGATTACAATAATTGATATTTATATTTATTGATAATCTGTTTTAAAGAGTTTTTTTAATGTAGCGGCGATTCACATTCCCATGTGTTTGGGAAGAGCATATTTTAAAGGCCTTAGGAAGAACAATCAAAGAATTTAGAGGAGAACTGAAAGCTATGTACTGTGAGCCAAATAAACACAATCGATCAAATTTGGTGAATGCAAAGCCTCCCTGTGTTCCAAAAAGATCAATGGTTGAAACTAATTCCATACTGGGATCAAGATAAAAAAAAAGGTGTAATTATTTTTTATTTAAGAGAATAAGTTTGACATGTTTTTTTTTTAAACAACTGTAAAGTATTTGAATTTTGTTATTAACATAAAAATATGAATGTGCACAGAGACGTTCAACTATTAATATGATAAATCAAAAAAATCAAAACATGCCTCATTGTGCAGGGAGTCGAAGTTTTGCATAGCTAAGAGCTGATTGATAAGGTAAAGCCAAAGTTTTCTAAAATAACTACATGTTTATTATTATATTCTTCTCCTTTTTATTAGATTTTTACTGGAATAAATAATTGATTTTTCACTAATCCTTAGACAATTGATGGTGTTGAGCCAAGCCGCGCACATATTTTCATTGATACACACAAAGATAGAAAAACAAGAGACAAAAGAAAACTTGATGAGGAGTCACCAAAAGCAGTTGTAAGTATTAATTTAAGATGCTTTTATAGAGTTTTTGCAAGTTTTTAAATTTTATCGTTAACGCTAACAGCTATTTGCATCACACCAGGAGTCAATGAAGGAAAAATTGGAAGAGTTACCAAATGGCATAGAGAAAATGGGTGGAAAGATTGCATGGAAAAGGAGATATATTTGATCAAGTTATAGGAAAGGAAGAAAGGCGCAGACGTGTACGTGGAGTTGGAGGCGGCGTATGTGCCACCAAATTGTGGGGAACATCTAATGTACATACATCATCAAACTCAATGGAAAGTAATGAAGTCTCTAGTGAGTTGGTTAACAACCTCTTTAATTAACACTATGAGTGTAATGGAACAAAAACATTCTGAAGAATTTCAGAAGGTAAAAGAAAAAAGTGAAACAGAAATAAAAAGGGCTTTCGAGAAGCAAGACCGCCTCGGGCCTTTTATCCAAGAATTAGTAGGTCTCTTAAGTGACAACCCTCGCGAATGCGGAAAAAAAACATACAACATGCGATGCATATAGCGGAAGATACGATATTTTTAAAACCTTTTACATGCAAATAGAAAAGTACGAGGACTGTCAATAATTACAAACCAAAGTATAATATACTACAAAGAGACGGAGTCTCTCAAAATGTTATGAAGTAACAAAGTTATTAACAAACTAGCTAAACAACGTCTAGAGGTGATTCATCCAGGCCAACGCCCGCTAGCTCACACCCGAACCCAAAATACCACAAGCAAAAAGCCATCCAATCAAGCAACCTGTTCATCCATGAAAACCATGAACGCCACAGTCAGTGGGGAGTAACTCCGGGTTCTCCCAGCC
>JAIUZE010031922.1:0-14998 GCA_022085475.1 Heliosperma pusillum | reverse complement strand
TTGTGGAGGACACCTACTCCAACAAGGGTTTCGAGGAGAAGAGGTCGGGCATTAAACACATAGGTCAAAAATAGGAAGTTGTAGCCGTCATGCTCGGATCAGCACACTTACCCGATCGGGTACACACTTACCCGATCGGGTATGTGGTCTTCTGGAAGCTCTTGACTAACGTTTCATCTTCTTTTGCTTTGACTTGACTTCCAACATCCCCCTTGACCTCTTAAGTCGGGTTTGTTGATAGGGTTTGATGTAAAGCGACGATTGCTTCCGCCTAATTGATTGATCTTCCGACAACTACGAAACTGTCTTTGCTTCTTCTCTCATTCGAATTAGTGAACCTTCTTGAAATGCCTTTCACTTGGTCAAGCTTGCTTCTTCAAATCGTCGGGTTCTAGGCAAATGCTCGGGAATATAGAAAAAGGGCGTAGAAACGTCACTTTCCCTACAAAACAGGTTAGAACACAGGAATTCGCCTAGAAGACGATATTAGCTCTTAAAGTGGCTTAACAAAGCACAAATGACATACAAAACCGAGCTAAATTGGGGGTTAAAACCATACAAATATTCACTTATCAAACTCCCCCAAGCTAAACCTTTGCTTGTCCTCAAGCAAACATAACAAACAATACCAGGACAAGGTTGCAAGCGTTGGTTACTACACCATCAGGAAACAAATCTCAGCATAAAGCTTTGGAAACATAATGAATCATAACCCAAAAACAACGTGGGCAAGAATGATACATAAACATGGCTGAGATTTCCATAACGGCGTAGCACAAAGAATTTCACTATAGATTTTCGGCTCTTGCATGATCTTTTGACATATGGACTCTCACGACACACTCGAACACTCATTGTATGTAAAAGGTGATTTATTTATGTGTAAATGTTTTTGAGACACTCACCTATCTACGACTTATGAAAATGTGTCCGCAATCTAATATGGTAAACAATTCAAAACACAAGTCAAAGATCACAATGCACACAGAAAAGAAGCCGAAAAATAAGAAGAAGGCTTTGGCAAATGGGTGAAAGGTGGACAAATGGTTATGGTCATGTGAAGGTTAGAATGAGCTAGCAAGTGACCAATGATAAATGAATACTCAATCCAAACCTTCGATTAATTCCCAAAAGACGGATAACGAGGCCAAAAGAAACAAATTGGCTTATTACACACGAAACACAAGGGTAAACTCCTTCTAATCATTGAATTGACATTTTGAGGAGATACTCACAACTTCTTCTTTTTTTTTTTTTTTTTCTTTTTCGATTTCTCTTTTTTTCTTTTCTTTTTCTTTTTCTATTTCATTCATTTTTTCCTTTTCTGAACATAACATCACTTCTTCTACATTTTCGTTTTCCAAATTCACTTTGTCATTAAGGAACAAAATCTTCTCAAAAGAGCATCCATACACCATAGTCTAGCTACTAGCTCAAAAGGTAGGCAGTTTTTATGTGTAGCTATTATTTTGTGAAGCATTTGTTTGAAGAGGCTTATTTTGAGGGGCAAATTAAAGTGAAAAAGGCTTCAAATCTTAGTGAATCATGAATGCAATGCTTATAGAAATGAAATGAGAACCATACTTATGCGTTTTGACATGACACACATCACAAGGAGAACTACACACACCTAGATGAGACTGGGTATAGATGTACCAGTCTAAGGAGGTTCTACCTTACAATATATGTAACTTGCCAAATGTCAAGATCAAGCGTACTCATCTATAGATTCATTCCATGCCTACTGTGTACAAGACTTCCCCATGTATGCACAATTCAATGAATATTGAATCATTATCTTTTGAAAGCTCTAAGTTTGGGAAATGTAACATGATAGCATAGTAAACAAGCAAGCAAAGCATGAAAAGCATTCAATTGTGTTCAGAAATTTTTTAAATTTTCTCAAAAATCTTCTCTTTCTTTTATTCAAAATTTGAAAAATGATAAACTAAAATGCAAAATGGGAAAATGCAATCCCTCCCCCAAGCTAAACATCACATTGTCCTCAATGTGAGCACAAAGACAAAATATTCAATGAGATGCTTAATGGGGAAAAGGAAAAATGAAAGAAGAGTGAAGCTTACTAGTCAGCGCGGACTCCCCCAAGCTAGTCTTTTGGACTTGACAAGGAAGGTCTTTATAGATTCTTCAAAAACTCTTTCATCTGCAAAATAAATCCTAACAACGAAAAAGAGAATACAAAAATAAAAATGCAAAAAGAAAAGGAACACGGGTTGCCTCCCGAGAAGCGCAATTTAAATGTCTTGCTAGACTCTTTATTAATGAAAATCATTCTTTGTGCCTTAAAAAGCATGTCAATGCCCTTAGAAGTCGATCATATACCTGCGCATGAGCTATACAAAAACATATGTAAGTAATTGACAAGATATAGGCATGAAATATTGAAGGTAAGAATTGATATATCTTATCATTGTGCGCATGAGAAACTTCATAGATGACCACTGAACTGCTCCACTCGTCAGTGAGAGATGGAGTGAAATGTTTAAGATCATGGAACAAACAATTAGTTCCGAAAATGTCATTAGTGGACTCTAATTGGGGGTAGGGTGAATCAAAGGATTGGGAATAAAAAATGGGTGGTTGATCCCACTTAATTTCAAGGCTAGGTTCACAAAACCCAGTATCATTTTCAAATAAATCTGGAATATCCTTAGCGAAGGGATTTTCAAAGAAATCTGATGACTCGATCGACAACTCTCCATTGGAGTCACAAATGGGCTTAACAACATCCTTGTCTAAAGTCTCGACTACCATATGGTTAATATCAATAATGGGGGTCTCAAAATTGTCAAATGGAACGACACTAGAGTGACTTTCAATAGAAAAGGTTGGACCATCATCATCGTCATCTATTAATTCATATGATTGGGGAGAATTAGACTCACATGGGGGACATGAAAAAGCACAGGAGAAAATAGACTCACATGGGGGGGCTAAAAAAGCATAAGGAAAATTGATTGGCTTACAAATTTTAAACGTGGGTTCTTCCTTTTGCCCTTTGAGTATTTGAAGTTGAGCCCTGATTTCATTGATTTGCTCTTGGATTCCCAACCGCCGGTGCGTTTCATCCCGAGATTGGGATGCCATAAAGTCCAAGAAAATCCAAAGTTCCTTTCCTCTCTTTTGATAAAAACTCCCAGCACTCAATTGCATAGCCAGGCTACGACACTTAATGAGCATTCCATGAATAACGACATTCCTCATATAGGTCTCATCAAGGGTATACCCAAGAGAGATAATATGTCTACAATAGCTATAAAATCGGTCGAGGTATTCATGGAAAGGCTCATTCTCGCATTGTGGTGGTTGAAAATAGATAGTCATTGAGAGAAAATAAAGCAAACCCTTTGAAAGAAAATATTCCTATTATCTCAAAAGAGTCACTACACTACAAGGAAAAGGTGAGAAAAATCTCAAGGAGCAAGTGTTCCTCGACACAAAAGAAAAGAAGAAAAGAAAAAAACAAGGTAAAACTCTACTAATCACAAATAAACAAAACCGTGCTCCCCGGCAACGGCGCCAAAATTTGATCGGGTTGTCGCGTACCCTAATCAAAGATAAATAACCCAGACTAGGCTAACAACAAATTAATGTAATTAGGGAAGTAAGGGGTCGATCTCGGGGAGACGGGAGATACTTGTGAATAGTTGTGGTTAGAACTCTACCTTGGACGATTGGCAAATGTTTGTCACTAATTACTAAATAATAACAATGCAATAAAGAAAAGAATCTAGGGAAGTAGGTTCACACATGTAGATTAACATATTGATGAAATTGGATTTAGGATATGCAAATAATTCATTGTGAGTTCGTAAGAATGATGTGTTCATTACAATCATAGATCAGATGGTCTAGCAGGCTTTTTATGCGATTTACTAGGTCTTAATCTACCATGTCATGCTTTGTCTATTCAATTCTCGTATGTCTACCTTGGAAAAGAATTCCATACTAGTCAAATGATTTTGGCCAAAAATCGATAACTATCGTTACAATCCAAACATGCATAGACACAACGTTTTAAAGGCACAATTTCTTTTATCCAATTATCATCTTTTAATTAATCTAACATGGCTATCCTACACCCTAGAAGGGTGACTACTTATGCATGATTAACAATGAAAAGGAAACTAAGATTATAAAACTAAGAATGATAAACATGATAAAGGAAATACTAAAAGAAAATGAAACTATAATGTAAAGACGAGAATAAAGATTACCGAAAAAGGATGAGCAAAGATTGAAATGGAATAAGAACTTGAATAGGAAATGCAAACCCGGAAACTTGAATTCCAATTACAACTAGAACAACTACAATTGAAGAAAACTTAGAACTAGACTAAACTAAACTAGAGAAAACTAAAACTAAACTAAACTAAGAAAGAAGAAGAACTAAACTAAAAAGAAATGTAAGAAGAGAAGAGATGTTGTGTGAAGAGATGATTTGATATGAGGGGCTAGAGCATCTATTTATAGCATTAGGGTTTCGAGGAGAAGAGGTCGGGCATTAAACACATAGGTCAAAAATAGGAAGTTGTAGCCGTCATGCTCGGATCAGCACACTTACCCGATCGGGTACACACTTACCCGATCGGGTATGTGGTCTTCTGGAAGCTCTTGACTAACGTTTCATCTTCCTTTGCTTTGACTTGACTTCCAACATCCCCCTTGACCTCTTGAGTCGGGTTTGTTGATAGGGTTTGATGTAAAGCGACGATTGCTTCCGCCTAATTGATTGATCTTCCGACAACTACGAAACTGTCTTTGCTTCTTCTCTCTTTCGAATTAGTGAACCTTCTTGAAATGCCTTTCACTTGGTCAAGCTTGTTTCTTCAAATCGTCGGGTTTTAGGCAAATGCTCGAAAATATAGAAAAAGGGCGTAGAAACGTCACTTTCCCTACAAAACAGGTTAGAACACAGGAATTCGCCTAGAAGACGATATTAGCTCTTAAAGTGGCTTAACAAAGCACAAATGACATACAAAACCGAGCTAAATTGGGGGTTAAAACCATACAAATATTCACTTATCAAAGCACCTCTCCTGCAGATTACAATCTATGGACCCTAGTCGATGCTAATTAGGTTTGAATGGTTATGTTGATGACTTGAGGTCTCGTGATTATGGAATATTTCAGTAGAAATGTAATGATTGAAAATGTTGAGGTGTAACTTGGGTAAATTACATCCTCTTGAGGATTAGATTATTAGTAGAGTTAGTACTAGCGAATTCTTGTAGATCTTCTTGCCGACTTCATCGTGAATCTTCCTATCCCTAATGATTGAAAATGTTGAGGTGTAACTTGGGTAAATTACATCCTCTTGAGGATTAGATTATTAGTAGAGTTAGTACTAGCGAATTCTTGTAGATCTTCTTGCCGACTTCATCGTGAATCTTCCTATCCCTGTTTTTATAAGTAAAATATTTTACGGATACTTTTCAGCGAAATTTAGTTTTTGTTTAGAATTAAATTTATCGTGTCGAATTTGAAATTTCCGAATTCGTATTTGGATATTACGCGAAATTTCAAGTGAATTCCGTCTTGAGCCGTCTTTGACTTTTTCTTGACTTTTCCACTCATACTCCTTCATATACTCCCTCAAACCCTAACCTAATTCATTCCTCACAACTCAACTCTTCCTTCTTCTCTAAGAAGCCCAAAACCTTGCCTCCATTTTGATCCAAGTTTAGAATCGTCATATCTCGCTCATTTCGTGCTCAAATTCACGTAAGTTCGTCTTTTTCTTCCCCTCTTATCTTCCTCTATCCGTATTGGTAATAAAATTACCGTCTTCCTCGCTTTTCAATTTATCCGTCTTTCTCAAAGGTGAATTATATTCATCTTTTGTCGTCTTTCTTTAGGTGGAGACTTTCTAGACCCCGACAAAGATTACTATCTAGTGGAGGTAGACTTAGAAACCGTTTAAAGACGCATAAAGGTAACGGTGAAGGGTTACTCGATATCATTTACGTGTTTTATGTGTTTTCTAGGCTAGTAATCGTATTTAGATTATGGTTAGTATGCTTAGGACTTGTGTTGTTGTTGTTGGTTGTTGTGAGTGGTTAATTGATATGTGAATTGATGGTTTGTTATGATAAATGAGGATTTTTGGTTGTTGATAACATGTTGGTTTTGATCGTTCCTGAATCCCGTGAAGGACGCTGGCAGCGTTCTTGGACGCAGGCAGCGTCGTAGGACGCAGGCAGCGTCGTGGTGGCGCTGGCAGCGTTACTCGCTGCCGACTTCAGTTTTCCTGCACTGACCTCTTTTCGTAAAATGATCATATCTCCTTCGTTACTTGCTTGTTTTTGGCTTGTGACATCCCGTTGGAACCGTAAGAGGATAAGCTATCACTTCCATTTAGAAGTTCTGCATTTTCATGTCTATAACTCTTGTTATGACCGTTTGAAGTAGACCCTTGTTTTAGTTGGTTTCCAAACAACCATGTTTTGGAGAGGTGATCTATGTTTTTATTCATTATGCTTCATAAACTTGTTCTAATGCTTATGTATCATGTATTGATTAATTTTTATCATAGTTAAGTTTATATAATTCCCTATTCTCATGTTTTGTGACGGTTTTTGGTATGTCCCACTTTGAATCAATTTTTACAAATGTTACGGTTTGAGCACTATTTTTGTATGTGCTTTGTACTCTCATTCCCTTGGCTACCTCCACGTTTGTAAGGCTGGAATGTCGGAACAGGGATGTATCCTACTGCTTAATTGCATGTGTAGTGGGCATACGCCGACGTTGTTGGGAGTTGAACGCATTGCGTTGATCGACCCGGCCGTCAAATGTTGTGTACTTGCGAGGTGGTGTTATTTGCATGTAGCGTACCGCTTGTTTAAGGGGGGGGGGTGAGGCCTTGTTCTCTTTTTTCCTCTTTTTTTTTTTTCCTCCCTCCGCCTTTCGTGAATTGGTCCGACCGAATTTGGGGTACTCGGCGTCTATGATTGACCGAGTCTTGGATGTGGAACGTCTTACCACATGTCGAATCGGAACACGTCTTATTCCGAGAGTCTGGCCAGGTTTAGACTATGACCGTATTATTATCGTCGTCCTACCGGGAGGAAATTAGTCTACATATACGAAATGTGATCGTGTATGCGTTCAGGGAAACGTCTTATCCCGTGGATGCCTTTTAATCATACTTGCCATGTACACGGTGCTAGTGCGTTTCATTTACCGTGAGAGAGGTCGTCATTGTATTGTTATGTGTGGATGGGTGATTACATGATTGATTATTCATGGTCATTCCATGACTTGGCATGGTTTGTTTGTCGAGTCTCAATCTTATCAAACTTATACCGCTAACGGTGAGATGTAAGCCCTAGTGAGCGTATTCGGTTGCCTAAGAGTGTCTTCCCCGAGTCTTTGTATAACATGATGGATTCGTATTTGTATTCCATATGCTCTTATCATTATATATTGAATTGCCTATCTATCCTTATCGTATCTCACATGTATATCTATATATGCATGCTTCTACTTTTGTATTTCCTTTATGTACGTTTAATGTGATATGGCTGGGAGAACCCGGAGTTACTCCCCACTGACTGTGGCGTTCATGTTTTTCATGGATGAACAGGTTGCTTGATTTGGATGGCTTTTTGCTATGATATTTTGGGTTATAGTTCACCCTAAATTGGGTGAACTTAGGTGAGAGTGAATGAAGGATCTTACCCACCACCTAATTCTTTCGGAATTGTGCACCCTAGACGCTCTAAGGTGTCCGCGTGCTCAACCATTTTGAGCACGTGTGGACCAACTTTTTGGCCCCTTTGAAGCTTAGTGTCAAAAAATTTCGTAATCGCCTCATATTGGAGAATTTGAGGGGCTTGCGAAAACATCGAAGTGATCCTCGTGAATATCGCATATGCATTGAGAGAGATCAATTGGAGTTTGAGTTTGGGTGAGATTGACCAAATCAAGACCTTCTTGACGTCATTAGCAACCTTCAAATAAAGGTCATATTCGGCCCGAACCACCGCGGACGATCTAGGCGCGGGTTCGGTGGGGGGCTCTTCAACCAAGTAGCGAAGCACGTTATCGGATAACGCGGCGCTCTTGATCGTTGACTCCCATTCAGCGAAGTTACTTCCGTCATCCTTTAGGACACACTTGTCCATGACGGACCTCAACCATGAGTCTCTACCTAAGGTTGCAACGTTTGATGATGTTGACATTATGCGAATATGGTAACTACAACAAAAAGAAATATATAAACATTCATTGTTAATTTACTTGAAAAACAGTTTAACAAGTTTAGCATTCATATAATGACCTCTCACTAAATTATATAAATGATTCCAAGACCCATTTTTAAATAAAAATAGCATCGCATGCTACTTTTATCTAGAAATGGTAAGTCTTTACGTGACTAATTCTACCGTTAGAACTCTTGGTTGACGGATTTCAACTAAATCCATCTCCTAGTCCCAAGATAACGCTTATCTCGTTGAGTCCAATCCAATTTTAGCTTGTGATCGTATCACCCTACTTACCCGAGGTAAAAGGGGACCCACGAGCGTGGTAGCCCTAATGAACACGGGATTCATAGGTGTTATTAATTGGTAAGGCTAATCTCAATTTTTTAAATATGTGAGAGATCTTGTCAATTTAGTTATTAATTCCCTATAAGTGAACTAAGTCGGTGAATTGTGAATAACGTTGAATTGACAATAACGGTAAATATAATGCATGTGTGACTATTTTGGCATGAGCGGAAATAAAGCAAGCAACCAAGCAATAATAAAATCCTAGTATGGCCACCTAGCTAATCAAAATTAACTAGATAGTTACAAATTCGGAAACCAACTCCTTGGTCCCTTGCCTCTTCACTTGGAATACCTTCGAAAATGGCACCGTCTGGAGGGAGTCACCGGTCTTCATAAAAATAATTACAAATATAGAAATATACAAATTCCCATTATACATTTATTCAATAAAATAAAATTATTAAATTATACAAACCGGCGATACGAGATCGCAATAAAATTACAACCAAACCGTTATTCCCTTACATTACGGGTAATAACGATTAAAAATAACTAGGCCATACTAGGTACAAAATTTTCATAAATTATTAAATAAATGACATTCATTCATTCAACCATAAATAAAATAAATTGCTTCAAAATTCATGCCAATATCGCCCTAAGTTCAATTCATGCTCATTGTAGCTCGATTTTCCGGGATTTATTGATTTTTAACCATTAAAAATCAATATCAATATTTAAATCTCATTTAAATTCAAACTAATTAACTAAACTGATTTAGAACTCAAAATTAGTCACTACTATTTTTTTTGGTCATTAATTAGATCGATTTGATTTCATTTGCTAAATATTACGGTTTAATCATAACAATTATGAAATAAAACCAAAATAAAATATAAACATCATAAAATTTGAAACCAAAAATTTTTGTACATTCTGGAACAATTCCAGGAACTATAAAAATAAAAACCATTTGCTCAAAAAATTTAAATTAATTTTATGAACAAATAGCTTTGTATTTAATGGTTTTATCAAATAAAAACATTAGATATAGTAAAACAGTGAAACAAATTATGAAATTTCACCAAGAGTATCAACATCAGAATTTAAATGTACTTATAATCTCATATTATCGACTCTTATCGTATAAAAATCAATAAACATGCAATACATAAGTAAAGTCACGAAATTTTACATACAATATGTAAGAAATGCATGTGAGATCATATTAAAATTTCATGGCCAGAATCAACATGCAACTATTTTTAGTTAACTTTTAACTCATAAAATGCATGTTAACTCGGTTTAAATGCCAAAAATCAAAATAAATAGCAAATTAATCCCTAAAATCACGAAATTTGACCACAAACATTTGGAGGTCAGTAGGTACTCATGCACCAAAAAATTTGTCAGAATCGTATTTTAACTCAAAATCTTTGATTTATTAGTTATCTTATAACTTTAATAAAAAATGTCCAAAATGAACATGCATGCTACAAGCTAGCTCTGATACCACATGAAAGTCCATAGACCTTAATTAGACTCCTCTAATTAGTTTCTAAATTACTTGTTAATTTAGTATTTAATGATCTATGTAACATACATGCAAATATAAAAACATTTATATAAGAGAAGAAATTTCCTCACATTGATATGGAAAATATAAGGGCACAACAAGAACTCCTTCTTGTTGTTCTTGAGCTACAAATATGGATGAACACAAACAATCTCCAAAGTAGAAGATCTCCTCTAAGTTGCACCAAGGTAAACCCAAATAATCTACCCTTATTATTAACTAGATAATAAGATAGATATTATACTACTAATATTATGACTATATTACTACACTAGTAATACTTAGTAAATATTAGTATTTGAGAGTTTTTAGTGAGAGGAAGAATTTTAGAAAGAAGTATAACAATTGCACAAAATGAAGTAGTATAAAATGAACAATAATTGTTCATTATAAAGGCCATTTGGCCGGACCATATTGTCCATAATTGGACTCTTATTTTGTTCAATTTGATCACATGCATTAGAGTGGAGTGTTGTAGAAAAGATGATGATTGTATTCTACTTGTTATGTCACTTTCAAATGGTAACTAAAGAGTTACAACAAGAACAAAAAATCATCACCTTTGTAACTACAACATAACCGGCCATTTTGGCCTAGTTGGATCCATTTTGATTTTTGATATTTGTCTCACAAATACTTATTGATCATATGGTTAATTATCTTGTATAATTAAGTGTTAATTTGATCATATAACAATTATATGACTTAATTAAATAAATAATATGTACTTAACATTTTAAGTAATATTTTACCATTATATCAATATATAATGGGTCCCACAATGCTTGGTTAATTTATTTTACAACTCCTTGTAAATAAAATTAACTAATTACCTCTATCTCAAAACCTCAACTAATTTAGTAATTTAACGATTATTACTAAGTTAAATCTTATTTAATCGTATTAAAATAAGATATAAATTTATTAGTCAATTATCGCATAATTGAAAAATAAGCTTAATCGAATTTGAGTTCTTAACTCAATTTCTAACAATTAACTCTGTACATATCGAATATATGTAATGTACTAATTAACTGTATCGTATACAATATTAGTTTACTATTTAGGATTTCATCCTTTAGGTGTGACCGAAGGGGATCAGTTGATCACCGCCGTCAAACGACAATAACGTCAAACTCTAGTCAGCCAACCGTTATTGATTTACGTTAATCAACTGACTAATCATTTATATAGTCAATAAATATCCCAATTATATTCCTTAATAAGATTTATCATGTGGCGCACTATTGTGGAGGACACCTACTCCAACAATCTCCCACTTGTCTGACACAAGTTTGCGTCACCGATTCTCTTGTCTCTTTATCACATCTCCCACTCAACGCAAGGTGTCTTCCAGGTCGCACTTGCGATTGACAATATCTAGAGTGGTTTTCTCGATAGGGAGAGTAACTGTCTGACCGAAAATCTACCATAGATCTCTTTCCGAGCGTGGCCACGCATTTACAGTAACTACTCCTCGAGTGGCCTAAAGATGTTTTTACCCAACGTGGGTGGATAATTCCTGTTGATCCATCTACTCTGTATGATGCAGATCACCATGATCCAGAAGAAGTCCATCGGCCTCCTTTTACGGCACGACCTAGAACATCAACCAAAACCAATCGAAAACTGCACCGACTCAGATAGACGGTCACCAGTCAAAAGAATCGACTTATAGGAATAAGATAGAAGACCCTGCCACGACCAGGCATCAAATAATTGATTTAAGGGTTTCTACAATGTCACTGTCCGACAGAGTGTCATACAGTCTGTCTATGTAAACGACCAGTCATCTCCATGACCCCATGGTGCTGAACAAACCATCGATCGACTTACAATCTAGTCATTTCGAGACGTCACCTCATTGAGTGACTAGGGACAAAATACTAAGTTCGTCCTATTCACTTGAATAGGGTCCAACAATCTATTCGGATAAACAAAGTATTAAATTTAGTCAAAATAAATAAAAGAGTTTTTAATGCAAACTCTAACAATGGAATGCGATTATCCAAATATTTGGAAAAAATTGATACGCTATATCAATTAATTCATTATCTTATAATCTTTAGCAATTCAGGTACATATTTCAATACCCATTGAAATGACATGACTATCATGTTCAGCCTGCAAAAAGCATGGCTAATGGATTAGCAATACTTGCATCTTTCCATCGTTCTGATTGCTATTTCTCTTTGTCTACGTAATCTCATATTACATAAAACTTTCTGAGTACGTGTCTAGGTTTGAATCTAGACTTAGGACTCTTGGCCTAAAGGTAGCTCCCACTATTTTACCAGTATAATGTGATAGGATATACAACTATATGAACTATTTCTAGTCCCTCCAAGCTACCTTCATATGCATCATCATATGACGCAATGTACTCCATTTCCGTTGTTAAATCCGCAATGATAAACTGCCTGGAACATTTCCAGCGGATACATGACATTTATATTTTAAAACGTCACTCCTACTAGGAACCTTTCCAATAGTCTTTTCTGCTTGGAACTCTTCCAACAGATAAATCTTCTATGAAACACAGCCAGTTCGTGATTTCAAATCACCTTGATTAGTTTGGAAACTGAAGTCTGTGTAAACTCTTACACACAACTCACTTTAAACTCCAAACATATGAAACATATCTTTAGTCCTTCGCAAGTACTTAAGGATGTTCATTATGCCTATCAAGTGACTTTCACTTGGATTTAATTGCAAATGATTCGTCATACTCAAAGCATGCGAAAAGTCGGATTGAGTATGTGACACCCTCAAATTCGCGGAAAGAAAAAAATAATTTAAACTAGATAAAAGATGAAAATACAATACAAAGGTGTCATAAAATAAAAAGGGTCATTACAAAACGGAAATAATATTATATAAAAGAAATATACAAGACGGGAGACATATCTCCCGTATAAATACGGAATGAAAAGAGTATATAATAATATACAATCTAAGAACCGAATATAGGTCCAAGGTAAATACTTCGCTCGCTAGCTCGTCAATGTACCCCAAATATGCATCACCACCTGTTCGACCGCATTAAATATAAACACGGAAGCCACAGTCAGTAGGGAGTAACTCCGAGTTCTCCCAGCCACGAAATGTCGAGTTTAATAAAACATGAATAACATAAAAGCAATGTATATGGAAAATACAAAACCTTAACATATATGATATGCTTTTCATGTTATGAAACAATTAACTAACATATAACCTATCATAGGAAAGCTATCATGTGAATCCGATAATAAACTATAACACGAGGTAGGGAAGCTGGTATGCTAGCTCAGAGGTTACCGTTAACATGGCCATGATACACTCAAACCCTAATCCAACATAATATCATGTGAAATCAGTTAACAACCGGGAATCCAAACTCTATCAATCTTAGCCGGCTTGCATCTCACCTTCTAGAACTCATAGAATCATACAAACATGAAAGACCAATCCTTCTACAAACAGGCATAAGTTCTTCGCACAGTCAATAGTCGACTTCTGTAACTCGAGGCTATACCACAAGGTAGGAAAACATCCTAGTCCTAGACTGATCAGACTAGCGACAACAGCTAACCCATTCCCTGTCTCATTACATAACCGTACATGAGAAACTCTGCTAGGCGACCCCCTAAGCAGAGATGGCTAGTACTTAAGCTGGCTCCCTTCCCCAAAGCGGAAACTCTTAGGATGCCATGCCCCCGGCTTGGTATCAAAAGGCCCAAGCCAGTGACACAAAAGCTATCAAGCGATAAACTCCGTATGCTCGTTAAAGATAGTAAGGCCTATCGATGTCATGGTCCAAGATACTCATTTAGAATTAGAATGGTCAAGACGCCATATACTCATAATTCTCTATGGGTACTTAGTCAACACGACACCAACCATATAATTAAACAGTCACGGGAAAGACATCCTATCATGTGACTAATTGCATATAAATCAAAATCAAATAACATATCGCCTCATATCTACTAAGGCTAATTAATAATTAAATACAACCTCACTTGAAGACAAATCCCCGACCCGAGTCCCGCGACGGGTCATCAGTCAAATCGGGGCTGACTAGATCTTAGTTTGACCAAACCCGTTGGATCAAACCGGCTAGAAACAGAGTCTTTATCACATAGACATAAAATCAACATATTCATTAAATGTTATTTTAATAAAGCTTCTAACATGTGAATTATTAAATCTTACGTAAAACCCCGCTTGACTTAAAGGATATCAGAATAAACTACGATCTCGTCTTATAATTTCTAACATGTGAGAAATAATAATTTTATGAAAAACCTTTTTAATTAAATATTTTACTTATTAATATTTCCCACTTGCTAAATATTACAAAAACACGTAAATGACGATAACTCAACAACCGTCACAAGTCCCAAAGTGGGACCCACGGGCTGAGTTGGGCCGGACCCCACATGGGCCTGGACTGGGCCCACGGACCTATTTGGGCTGATTTGGCTGTTTTTCCAACTTTTACCAAAAACCGTTTCTTAAAAATTCCCGCATGCTTTAACATAATTAAAACCCGTCAAAACAACAACCAAACCATCAAACATCGACACAACCCAAAGACCAAAACCCGGACCCACCAAGGACCAACCCAGACCGGGTCTGAACCGGCCTGGACCGGCTGGTTTGGTCCGGTTCACAGCCCTTCTCCACGGCCCATTCACACGGTTCAACAACCACAAATTCCAAATTAATTCCAACATGTTTTTAATTAACAACATCCATTTTTAAACATCCAATTCAACCATCAATCATACAAAAATCATGCTTATGAAGAAATCATAAAAATATGTCAAGAACCAATAGTATGTTTATAAATTCATACAACATAATAAAATTAACCACCTATCATGTTACTAATTAAAAATCAAAATAACCATAACAT
>JAIUZE010031920.1:0-11254 GCA_022085475.1 Heliosperma pusillum | reverse complement strand
AGATAAGAGTGGTTATCAAAAGTAAAATAAAAACTCTCAAATTAATTCAAGTAACAAAAAAAACGTGAAAGTGGTAATTCAGCTCCTTTACTTAATTGCCTAATGGTGAATTTAAACCCCTTAAGTTTACTTTGTAGTGATTTGACCCCAAAACTAAATCTCATGAGAAATTCAATATATCATACGAGTATGTAAAAAGTGAATTGATTATACTTTTACAAAATACACAAAAAAAAAACATGAAATCATAATCTACAATGAAATAACATCTATTCAAGAAAATTAAAATTTTGTTATACAAATCCAAATATTTAAATAAAAGAAATGAATATTTTTTTTAAATTGTATGTTAAAAATTCTTTATAAAATAAATAAATTATTTTTAAAAAAAAAGCCAAAAAACTCTAAAAATATATGTTCCAAATTTTGATTACATAAAGTTTTCTTAGGTACCGTAGAAATGTTTTAATAAAAATAATGATTTTCTAAAAAAGCATAAAATCAAATCAAAATTTTCAATTTTTTAAGAAATTATACACTTTAATTTTGTACATTTAAAAAATATGATCATTTTTAAAAAAGTAAACACAACTAATTTTGGTTTTTACAATATGAGAAAAATAATTTCTCGTAAGATTTTTATGCGAGGCTTAATTTCACTTTTTACAAAAAGCTAAGAGATTAAATCTCACCATTAGACTAAGTAAGGAAAAAAGTTCACCACTTTCGCATAAAAATAAACAAAGGAAACAAACAGCACAAATTAATCAGCTTGTCTCATTAAAGGCGGACACTATCCGTCACAAGTTGAAAACGGATATTGCCCCTCTCACACCTTGTGACGGATAGTGTCCGTCTTCAATAATGAAAATTTGTGCAAATTAATTGACTCAAACAAAGTTCAACAAAACTTTGAAATCTAAAAGGAAAAACACAACTCTGTCACAAAGGAGGAGAGAAAAAATATTGTATAAATCCAAGAAAGGAGACGGTCAAAGGAAACCTAATCTCCATTCTCAATATGTGGCAACCAATAAATCAATAATCAATAATCTTTAATAAAGGAGGTTTTTTTATTGATTAACTAGTTTTGCTACCCGTGAAAAATCACGGGTTTTCTCTGGATATCCTTTGACCATTTTCTAATATATTTTTTCTTTTAAATACGATATAGTGGGTACAAATGTACAATGTGATCAATTGGTATCTCCATTTTTTTTATTCTTCGACTTAAAACTAAATAGGGATTAGAAATATTTGTTTCCAACTTCCCATGATAATTTCTCCTTACAGACAAAATCATATCGCGGATAGATAACATTTAAGGCCATATAAAAAATTTCAAAAATTGAAGATCAAAATAGCATTATATTATGTACATAATGATTTTCTATAGTTCGACTTGTATATAAACTATTTAGAGTTATAATTAACCTGTAGACAATATCTTATGTTTTGTGTTTTGTGTTTTGTTGTTTACTTTACTATCAACCACCATTTTTGTATAAGTCAAAATAAACGGAATTTGTAAAAAACGCCACGTGTGAGCAATAATGTATTAATGTGGATAATAATTTAGGGCGATGATAACGCCACAACTCTTTTAGTTAATGTCATTCAAATTATGAGAGAGTGAATAATAAGATACTCCTATAATTAGCTTGTATTTGGGTGGCATTATCAAAAACGGTCGTGTCATTATCATCCCCATAATTTATTGTTTGAATGGATAAAAGGAGAAGAAGACAGTCGTATAAAGTCAAGGCATGAGCCTAGACCTAATAGATCTTGAGATACAAAATATTAGAATCTAAATATACAATTTGTTTATCAATTCGCTAATTAACATCAACGTTGCCGAGTGTAAACTTCCTAAATTTGAACTTCTACTATTAAAATCCATTTAAGATAAAAGTAATACCACCATCTTCAGCCACTAATTCTTAATATAAAATATACAAATTCACAACATATACAAAATTCAATTAATAATAATACATATTACTTCGAGGAGATGCCAATAGTTTAATTGAAAATTCATGTTTTCATTTAAGTTGGTCAATTTCAATTCCACCATCCTCTACTTTGGTCAAGTTATATACCACTTTTTAACAAATTATAATTACATGATAATAATAAAATTATCATAACTTACAAATTCTTGCTTTCACAGATAAATTCTTGATTGGTGTGAGTTATGATGATCGGTTTAAATTTTACACTTTAGTCTCGTTTCCTTAGAATGATCTATCGTTTTTAAATAATAAAATGACATTTTGTAATAAGATAATAATGGTAAATGGAAAAAAATGGCATAATAGAATATTAGGTACCAAAAATGAGACGTGGTCCATTTTTGAGGTATATGATCGATCTAATTTTGACGCTTAACTCTTGTATCCCTTTGAATGATCTATCGTTTAAATAATATAAATAACAATAATATGTAGTAAGAAATTAATGGTAAAAGAAATAAAAGAAAAGAAAAGAAAAGGTGTCATATGACTATATGAGATTAGGCACAAAAATGAAAATTAGCAATTATAAAGTTATTTTTTCAACGAAGATAAAATAAAATTCGATATCCATCATTAATACATATTTTTATCCTAAATTTTCTATCATCTTCAAAATTAATTTCCATAAATTTTATAATTTGATTATGCAAAAAAAAAAAAAAAAAAAAAAACTTTCAAAGAGAATGGAAGATTGAACTTACTAATTGAGAAATCTAAATTTACCATTGCATGACGTTGTTAGTTAGCTAAGCCTATGACTTTATCAATGCGTCTTCATTTACCGCCTACACAATATAAGAAAAATAAATAAATAATACACGGATTAGTAATTGATCATACAAAATTCAAGGAAGTCAAATAAACTACTCAAATGTGTACCCTTCACATGACTATTTTATAGGAAACAAAGAAACAATGTTAAATAGGAAAGGTTAAATGATACTAATTTGCTTGGAAGTTGAATTATGTACATTAAAATTTGGTGACATCATTATTAATTAAGAAAAAAACACATTCAAAAGTTGGCATTGAAAAAGTTTTAGATAATAAGTTGCTTTATATAATCTTTATAGTGATAAAAAAAATATTGTAAAATTAGTATGGGAGATGAATGGGGTGATGATTTTGGCATTCAAAGGGTTGTAAATGATTTTTTTTATATAATATATATGGTGATAACAATTAATTGCAAAGTTAATATGATAGTTGAATATGGTGATGGTTAATATACTACGGAATTAGAAGAGTCGACAGTGTTAATGTACTAATGTATGTAAAAACAATGGATGAAGGCTTATGAAGTTGCAACATGGAGTTCTAATACTACTCAATCTAACCTTTTTATATTATTGTATAGATTATTTTTAATATATTTTTTTTAATTTAACATGAAATTGTACCTCACAATGTGTCATCCTATTAGTTACTCAATAGTTGATAAAGAAGATGTAATAATGGGCATCAATTAAGATATATTTAATTTGAAATTTAGTTTTTTTTTTTGCAAGGTATACAAAAAGGCATGAGAAAATGAAAGTATGTACAACAATTATGTAGGTTTCTTATTATTTTTTGTTAATTATAAAAGTGATATGTGGCAAGAATTTGAGACGTGACACGTATCACTTCAATGGAGGCTCAACAAGCCTTTTTATATTATTGTAAGATGAAGGAGAGAATGGAATTCTTATTCAGTGTCATGAACAAAGTAAATGGCCTCTGTATTTATATAGGGTTTTGATACAAGGGCTACTAAGTTATAAGAGGAAAAGAAAGACTGTCTAGTATCTTTCATATTCTTACTTCATTTACAACACTCCCCCTGATGACCAGTGTATCAAAGCATTCACTCAAAGACTAAAAGATCAAAACTTTGAAGTATTGTTTGGACATATTTTATGCTGCCTCATTAAAACCTTGACAAGAAAAACCCAGTGGGACAAAAACCTTGACGAAGGAAAAAGTGTACAGCTTTGTATATGCAATAATGGTGCCCCCCTCTCGAAAAACTTAGCTTATAGGTCCTTTAATCGACGAATTCCAATCCTAAAGACAAATTTCTTGAATGTTGAAGTAGGTAATGCTTTGGTGAAAAGATCTGCGTGGTTGTCGCTTGAACGTACTTATTGAATATCAATTTCACCTTGTTTTTGTAGATCACGTGGAAAAAAATTCGGGACATATATGCTTCGTTCGATCTCCCTTGATAAAGCCTTCCTTAAGTTGTGAAATACAAGCAGCATTGTCTTCGAATATAACTGTAGTCGAGTCTTTAATTGAAGGAAGTCCACAAGAATCTTGAATATGATGTATCATAGAGCTTAACCAAAAATATTCACGACTTGCTTCATGTATTGCCAGTAATTCAGAATGATTTGTGGAAGTGGTTGTAATTGTTTGTTTCATTGGCCGCCAAGATATAGTTGTATCCCCATAAGTGAAAAAATACCCAGTTTACGATCTTCCTTTGTGTGGATCAGATAGATAACATGCATCTCCATATCCAACTAGTTTTGATTCAGGGTTATAAGGATAGAATAAGCCTAAATCGGCAGTGCCACTAAGAAATCTGAAAAGGTGTTTGACCTCATTCCAGTGTCTTTTAGTTGGACCAGAGCTATATCTTGCTAATAGATTGAGTGAAAACGCTATGTCAGGTCTAGTACAATTTGCGAGATACATAAGAGCACCAATTGCACTTAAATATGGTACTTCTGGACCAAGAGTTTCTTTATCGTTTTCTTTAGGGCGAAAAGGATCTTTATTTACATCAAGTGATCTCACAACCATAGGTGAAATTAATGGATGTGCTTTGTCCACGTAGAAGCATTTTAGGACCTTTTGCAATGGACAAATATTCCATTTACTGTATGTTTTAGTTGTAATCTGAGAAAAATATTTGTTTGGCCAAGGTATTTCATTTCAAATTCTCTTTTTAAATAAACAGCAGTTTCAGTGAGATCTTCAAGTGTCTCTGTTAGGTTTAGATCATCAACGTATACTGCAATTATAGCAAATCTCGAGTTGGATTTCTTAATGAAGACACATGGACAAATAGCATTATTAGAGTACCCTTCTTTCAACAAGTATTCGCTAAGACGGTTATACCACGTTCTTCCAGATTTCTTTAGTCTGTATTGCTTTAGTCGGTATAGAGCTCTTTCGAGTTTGATTGAGTACATATTTTGCTCGTTGGACTTGTTTGCTTCAGGTACATGAAATCCTTTAGGAATTTTCATATAAATGTCACTATCAAGTGATCCATAAAGATGATGATCACTTGATAGGTCGTGACTACATCCATAAGACGCATATTAAGCCTTACTGAAGCTGCCAACCTAATGGGAAAACGGAATGTATTGCATCCATCACTAGGGAATAAGTTTCTTCAAAATCAATGTCTAGTCGTTGTGAAAAACCTTGATCAACGAGTCGAGCTTATATCGTATGATTTCATTTTTCTCGTTGCGTTTTCGCACAAATACTCATTTGTATCCGACAGGTTTTATATTTTTAGGGGTCTTAACTATTGGACCAAAAACCTTTCGTTTTGTTAATGATTTACACTCTGCTTGGATAAGATCCTTCCACTTAGGCCAGTCATTTTTGTTTTGGCATTCTTCGACAGATTGTGGTTCAGGATCATCAATATGCTCATGACATCTAGAGCTATTGTAAAAGCAAACATATTATCGGGAATAATTTTATTCTTATCCCAGTCTTTTTTTGTACCAGCATAATTTATAGATATTTCATTGTTTTGAGGTACATGTGCCTCATGAGGTGAAACTTGTTCATTTGTATTTGATTGTTAGATCAAATTTTCAGGGAGGTCGTCCTATCCCGAAATGATGACTTCTGATTTCTTTTTCTGTGGAACTGAATCCTTGCACCAAGAGGTCGGCCACGCTTTAAACGTGGCTTCGAGTCTTTTATATTATCATGATCTCCTTCTGGGATACGTACTTTTGCTGGGGCATTTGCAGCATGTATATGCGATTTTGTCACCCTTCCTGTATCAGTAAACATCGGGCATTCTATTTGCAATATTCTGCAAATGTATGATTTTTTTAACTTCAAGATCACATTGCTTTGTACGAGGATCAAATTGGGCTAATGTTGGTGTATTCCATGAAATCTCACGAAGTTCCTCACGCTTTAGTTTTTCTCCCCCTAACGCCGGGAAATTTGACTCGTCGAATTTGCAGTCTGCAAATCTTGCTTTAAAAGCATCTCCCTTTAAGGGCTCTAAGTATCTGATGATGGATGGAGAATCATATCCAACATATATACCGAGTCGACGTTGAGGACCCAATTTTGCTCTCTGTGGTGAAGCTATTGGGAAATACACTACCCAACACAAAATTTTAATATGAGATATATTTGGTTGACGCCAAAGTACAAGTTGTACATGAGAATAGTGTTGATAACTGGTTGGTCTGATACGTACTAGTGATGCTGCGTGTAATATTGCGTGACCCCATGTTGAGAATGGTAACTTTGACCGTAAGATTAATGGTCGGACAATCAACTGCAATCGTTTAATAAAACTTTCTGCCATACCATTTTGTGTGTGCACGTGGGCAACTGGGTGTTCAACATCAATATCGATTGACATGCAATATTCATCAAATGTTTTAGATGTAAATTCACCAGCGTTGTCAAGACGAATAGATTTAATATTAAAATCTGGGAATTGAGCTCGTAGTTTTATAATTTGTGCAAGAAGTCTTGCAAATGCAATGGTACGAGTTGAATGTAGACAAACATGCGACCACCGTATTGAGGGTGAATTGGTCCACATATAGTACCTTGAATTCGTTGTAGGAAATTAGGGGATTCAACACCAACTTTCAATAAAGATGGTCTGACTATTAATTTTCCTTGATAACAGGTGTCACGTTGCACTGATTATTGGATAAGATTTTAAAATTCTTTAAGGTATGCCCATCCGAATTTTCTACAATTCGACGCATCATTGTCGTTCCAGGATGACCTAATCGGTCGTGCCAAATTTTAAAGATATTGGAATCAGAAATTTTTAATTGTCTCACAACAAGGTGTGATTACATTAGGGTAGAATGATATAATCTTGAAGGCAAGCAAGGAATATTTTCTATTACTTGTTTATTTCCCGAGATAATGGTAGTAATGCACAAGTACTCTATGTTGGCCTTAGTTATTGTCTCAAGATGATACCCATTAAGACGGATATTTTTAAGACTTAACAAATTTCGCTGAGACTTTTTTTAGAATAAGACATCATGAATATGAACTTTTGTACCATTTGGTAACATGAGCAATGCATTTCCATGCCCCTCAATTATACTCGATGCTCCTGATAGAGTATTAACATTAGCCGCGGCTAATATTAAATGAGAGAAAATTCGTTTGTTGCGTAGAATTGTTGTGTTGTTGCACTATCTACAAGACATATAACTTCATCATTTGCTTGTAACCTTTTACTAGTAATTTCCATCATCCTTTAAGAAGAGGAAAATTGAATAAATAAATAAATAATACATAATAAATCAAGATGGAATAATAAAGTTGGAAAACAAAATCGAATTTCATTACTAAAAGGAATAATCAAACTGACTCATATGATAATATGCGAGAACTAATTGTTTGAAATGAAAAAAACCTTCCTAGACCAAGACAATCATCATTGTCATTTATTGAACATAAATATAGTAGCACTAAATAAATTTGGTAAATGGCTGTAGATATCGCCAATGAAAGTATCAATATCATCAAATTCGCTACATTTTGGAGCAGCCTTAAAATCAGGAAGATCGAAATGGACACTGTCATTTGGTACTTCATATTGACCAAAATTGGTTTCAACATTTTTTGCCTGGATTGAAGACTTATAGAAATCAACAAGGTGTTTAGGTGTACGACAAGCATTTGCCCAATGTCCATGTGAGCCACATCGATGACATATAGTCTCATCTTTCTTCCCCTTCTTTTGGTAAGAGCTAGAACCAACCTTCTTTTTGTTGATGAATTTTTTAGGGCCTAACCCATGAAATTGCCATTTTCCACCTCTCTCAACAATAGTAGCATTTGCTTCGGTAATAGGGATAGGTAATGAGCTTGGGGGGTGTGTTTGGTGATTTTGCATCAACAATTCATTGTTTTGTTCAGCAACCAACAGACAAGAGATGAGCTCCGAATTTTTTTTGAATTGACGCTCTCTATATTGTTGTTAGAGAACCAAATTTGAAGCATGAAGGGTTAAATAAGTTTTCTCCAAAAGGTCAGATTCAGTATTGGTTTCTCTGCAAAATTTCAAACGAGAAACTATCTGAAAAAATGTTGAATTGTATTCAATGACACTTTTGAAATCTTGTAAGCGAAGGTGCATCCATTCGTACCTTGCACGTGGAAAAATAACTGATTTTCGATGGTTGAAACGACCTTTTAATTATGACCACAGAGTACACGGATCTTTCACCGTTAGATATTGTGCCTTTAGAGATTCGTCGAGATGACGACGAAGAATAATCAAAGCCTTAGAACGATTCTCAAGAGATTCTTCATTCCCTTCAATAATAGTGTTAGCAAGAGAGGCGACACTAAGGTGCATTTCAGCATCCAAAATCCATGACAAATAGTTCTTGCCCGATATGTCAAGGGCTAAAAATTCTAACTTTGAAAGCTTCGATATCGCTCAATAGGTTGAGTTACGTGTTGATAACGTTTTATAGATTAATGAAGGAGAGAATATGGATTTCTTATTCAGTGTCATGAACAAAGTAAATGGCCTCTATATTTATATAGAGCATTGATACAAGGGCATCTAAGTTATAAGAGGAGAAGAAAGATTGTATAGTATCTTTCATATTCTTACTTCATTTACAACAGGTTTAAATATTCATATCTTTATTCGAAACCTAAAAAGGAAGAAAAGAACCAATAAAACATACACTCTCAACACATACAATTGTTGATTGTGTTTTGCTAAATTTCTCCCACTCATGTGAAATTTTGCCTTGCCGCAACTCAACCTTAACAGTCTTGTTAATTTCACCCAAATTATTTATAATCTCAAAATATTTTGGATGGATACATAAGGCGAAGGGTGACTCATATTTATAATCATAGGATCACCATACCTTATGTAATTTTACGATGTGGGACAATTCTTTTTTTTTATACGTAGTTTATTCACCACGCCTACATTATTTTTCAATATGGGACAAAAAACATACTAAATAGTACACCATCAAAATTATTATTTATGATAATTTGTTAAATTATTATTTATGATGATGTAAATTTATGTAAATTTCTCTATTATGGAGTTATGTAAATTTCTCTTTTATGGAGATAATAATACAAACTTTTAAGAGCTTTATAAGACAATACTTAAGAGACTCACATAAGTTTCAAGGATGATATCATCCTACCTTTAGGTAATTTTTCGATGTGGGATAATTCTACGATTTATACATAGTATATTCACCACACCTACATTATTTTCCAAAGTGGGACAAATAAAATACTAAGTAGTACACCATTTATTTTGTAAAATAACTATTTATATTATACTAATATTATTAGAATAATAAAAAAAATTAATTTTTTTTTATAAAAAATTCACATACTTAGGGGAGTGATAACGCCACTCGAAAAATGCTTATGCCACCCACTTTTGTGAGAGAATGTATTTATATTAATTTAATCATTCACTCACATAATTGAGTGGCACAAGCGATTTCCGAGTGGCATTAAGGCTTTGTTTCGTAAAACTAACTGAAAAAGTACCTGAAATCGAAAAGGTAGCTAAAAATTAAGAGCTGATAAGGTAACTGGTTTTATTAAAACTGTTTGGAAACTAGCTGAAAATGTTGTTGATATGTTGATAAATGACGTAAAAGGATATGGTTTGTTATTGTTATTATTTATGTTGAAGGGTAAATAAGGTAAAAAAAAATTAAAAGAGGTACCTGAAATCTCAAATGCTACTCTATGTAGCATTTCATTTCAGGTACCTTATTTGCTACAAAATGCTACTTGCCAAACACTCTAAAAAAATAAGTTACCTGAAATATTTGCCAAAAAAGCTACTTCGGAGAAAAAAGGTACCTGAAACGTGCTGCAAACAGAGCCTAACACTTCTCCATACTTATACTCTAGTTATATCATATTATAAAGATGATGTTGACGCTTTAAAATCGTTCGAAAAAAGCTTATTTTATAAATACATATTGATGATTGATTGATTGATTGATTGATTCACCTCAATATACTTGACAGGGATATCAAACCAGACAACCTTCTTCTGGACAAAAATGGCCATATGAAGCTTTCAGATTTTGGCCTTTGTAAGCCTCTTGATTGTTCACCTTTGTCCACAATCAAGGAAAATGAATCCATGGATGACATCTCTAAGGAATCAATGAACATCGATGGATCATTGCCTGCTGCTGGTAATGGCCACTGTTGGCGAAGCGCTCATGAACAACTTCAGCAGTGGCAAAGGAACAGGAGGAAACTCGTATGCTCATTACGCCTTTTAGAACACTTTAGGTCGTGGGTGGCAATATTTTTTGTTGATATGCATGCCAAATGCCAACTTCACTGTAGTTCATGTATAGGATTTGATGTCTTACTGTGAACTTGATTGCTTCTACGATACAAATTTGTAGTTACATTTTGCTAATGTTCCTTGCAAAATACTCCGTAGCAACTTTGACATGTAAAAGTATGCTAGATTTAGGTAATGCTGCAGTCATTTGTATGGGTAGACTATACAATTGTAACAACCCGAAAAGCACCCAATTTTTCTAGTAAAAATATTTACTGACACTTTTCAGCAAAGTTAAGTTTTTAAAATAGAATTTATTGTTTCGAGTCGTATTTTGAAATTCCGAGTTCGTATTTGGAATTTCTGAGAGATTTCATGAAAATCCCCATCTTTGACTTTTCTTTTTTAAGTCGTCTTTGACTTTTCTTGACTTTTTAAAGTCGTCATTGACTTTTCTTGACTTTTAAGTCGTCATAAACTTTTCTTGACTTTTAAGTCATCTTTGACTTTTCTTGACTTTTAAGTCGACTTTGACTTTCGTTGACTTTTCCGACTCACCTCGTAAATTTAAAGACCAAAATTATAATTTTAAAAATAATAAATTTAATTTATTTTTATTAAGATTTATTTGAATTTATGATAATTTAATATAATTATTTTGAATTTATTCGGAATTAAAGAATAACTTTTACGGTTTAAT
>JAIUZE010031919.1:0-17700 GCA_022085475.1 Heliosperma pusillum | reverse complement strand
GCCGAAAAATAAGAAGAAGGCTTTGGGAAATGGGTGAAAGGTGGACAAATAGTTATGGTCATGTGAAGGTTAGAATGAGCTAGCAACTGGCCAATGATAAATGAATACTCAATCCAAACTTTCGTTGAATTCCCAAAAGACGAAAAACGAAGCCAGAAGTAACGGATTGGCTTATTACATACGAAACACAGGGGTAAACTCCTTCTATTGATTTGACATTTTGAGGAGATACTCACAACTTCTTCTCTTATTTCTTTTTTTTTTTCTTTTTTTTTCTTTTTCGATTTTTCTTCTTTTTTTTTTCTTTTGAACAAAACTTCACTTCTTGAACTTTTTCGTTCTCCCAAATTCACTTTGACAGATAAGAACAAATTTTCTCAAAAGAGCACTCATACACCATAGTCTAGCTACTAGCTCAAAAGGTAGGCAGTTTTTATTTGTAGCTATTATTTTGTGAAGCATTTGTATGAAGGGGCTAATTTTGAGGGGCAAATTAAAGTGAAAAAGGCTTCAAATCTTAGTGAATCATGAATGCAATGCTTATAGAAATGAAATGAGAACCATACTTATGCGTTTTGACATTGACCCACGTTCACAAGGAGAACTACACACACCTAAATGAGACGCGTATGGATGTACCGAGTCTTAAGGAGTCTACCTTACAATATAAGTAACTTGCCAAATGTCAAGATCAGCCGTACTCATCTATAGATTCATTCCATGCCTACTGTGTACAAGACTTCCCCATGTATGCACAATTCAATGAATATTGAATCATTATGGTTTGAAAGCTCTAAGTTTCGGAAATGTAACATGATAGCATAATAAGCAAGCAAAGCATGAAAAGCATTCAATTGTGTTCAAAAATTTAAAATTTCTCTCTAAACTCTTCTCTTTCTTATTCAAAATTTGAAAATTATAACTAAAATGCAAAATGAGAAAATGCAAAAATGCAATCCCTCCCCCAAGCTAAACATCACATTGTCCTCAATGTGAGCACAAAGACTAAACATGCAACGAAATGCTTAATGGGAAGAAAGGAAAAATAAAAGAAGAATGAAGCTTACTAGCAAGCGCAGACTCCCCCAAGCTAGTCTTTTGGACTTTGACAAGGAAGGTCTTCATAGATTCTTCAAAAACTCTTTCATCTGCAAAGAAAATCTAACAAAACAACGTAAAAGGGAAAAGCAAAAATAAAAATGCAAAAAGAAAGGGAAAACACGGGTTGCCTCCCGAGAAGCGATTGTTTAACGTCCTGCTCGACGAATTCTTCTATGAAATCATTGGGTTGGGAATGGACGCTCCGTACTTGCTAACATATGTGACTCTGAATGGTCCAGACCATCGTGATCGAAGTTTTCCCGGAAAAATTTTCAGACGGGAGTTGAAAAGAAGTACTTGGTCACCGACATTAAATTCTTTTTTAATTATCCTCTTGTCGTGCCAACGCTTCGTTTTCTCTTTGTAGATCCTAGAATTCTCATAAGCTTGGAAACGAAATTCTTCTAGCTCATTGAGTTGCAAAAGTCGTCTATCAGCGCTAAGCTTAGTGTCTAAGTTGAGTTCTTTGATAGCCCAGTAAGCTTTGTACTCTAACTCGACAGGAAGATGACAGGCCTTTCCATAAACCAACCGATAGGGAGATGTTCCAAACGCGGTTTTGAAAGCTGTGTGATAAGCCCATAAGGTGTCATCGAGCTTATTACTCCAGTCAGTTCTAGATTTCGAGACTACTTTCTGAAGAATTGTTTTCAACTCTCTGTTTTCAATGTTGGAGATTTAGTGTGGTTACACTTGAGAAAGGAGCGATATCAATCAAAGAGGAAGAATAAATTGATGCCTAGAGCCGATGGACCATTCAAGATACTTGAGTGCTATTGGACTAATGCCGACAAGTTAGAATTGACGAGTGAGTATGGAGGTGTAACTGCGACATTCAATGTTGGGTATTTGTCACCATACTTGGACGACGATAATTTGCGGTCAAATTCTCAAAAAGAAGGGGAGAATAATGCGGGAGCACTAGAAGAAAATGAAAATGAAGTCTTGATTAGTCGAAATGTAACTCACATTTCCGAAGGTTTCAAAAAAGGGCTCAAATCAAGTTAACATGATAACATGAAGGAAGGACAACAACACAAGCATTGACGTGTTGACCAAGTCAATGTTGTGTGGTCAATGACTGATCGGGCCTGTCGCAAGCCCAATACAAAGATAATTTACCCAGACTAGGCTAATAACAAATTAATGTAATTAGGGAAGTAGGGGTCGATCCTCAGGGAGATGGTATTTCCTATGGATTGTGAATCATCTCACAATTGAGTTTTATCTAAAAATTTTCTGGGTTTTGAGGTTTTGGATTCTAAACTAGTAAAGAACATAAATAAAAACAAACTAAAATGAAATCAATAAAGCAAACGATGAATTAACAATAATGAGAAGCATCTAGGGAAGTAGGTTCACACATGTAGATTGACATATTGATGAAATTGGATTTAGGATATGCAAAGAATTCATTGTGAGTTCGTAAGAATGATGTGTTCATTACAATCATAGATCAGATGGTCTAGCAGGCTTTTTAGGCGATTTACTAGGTCTTAATCCACCATGTCATGCTTTGTCTATTCAATTCCTGTATCTCTACCTTGGAAAAGAATTCCATACTAGTCAATGATTTTGATCAGGAATCGTCAACTATCGTTTAAAGTCCAAACATGCATAGACACAATGTTTTAAAAGCACAATTTCCTTTATCCAATTATCATCTTTTAATCAATCCAACATGTCTACCCTACACCCTAGAATGGTGACTACTCACTCATGATAATTTTTATGTCTAAGATGATATCAACAATGAAAACTAGGATAGACATGATTAGTTGGTTTTGATAATAATCTTTAAGACTCTTTATAAGGCGATAATAACGACGCTATTTGACAATCTAAGAAATGAAATTACGATTATAACAACATGAAAATGAATCTAAATGATGTGAATAGAAAATAACAATCAAATGGAAAACAATAAAGGATAATAAACAAAGGATAAATTAGGAATACCTAGGTGACGATCAACAACGAAAGTGATAACGATAATAGAAATCCCTTGCATAGAAATATCGTACCTTGAATTATAACACTTGTACCCAACAAAGTAGACTACAAAGATTGAAATTCTTATTGAACTAAACTATTGTTTTGATATGAAATGGACAGAAATAAACTAAGAACTAAAGACAAAAGAAGAAAATGATCTAAACTAGAAAGACTAAAAACTAAAGAGAAAATGTAAGAAGAAAGGAGATGTTGTATGAGAAGTAGATGTATTGGATGATTGTGAAGAGAGGCTGGAGCATCTATATATAGCATTACGGTTTCGTGGAGAAGAGGTCGAGCATTGAACACATAAGACAAAAATAGGAAGTTGAAGCATTTTTCTCGGATCAGCAGGGATACCCGATCGGGTACACACTTACCCGATCGGGTAAGTGGTCATCTGGAAGCTCTTGACTAACGTTTCATCTTCCTTTGCTTTGACTTGACTTCCATCATCCCCCTTGACCTCTTCAATCGAATTTGTTGATAGGGTTTGATGTAAAGCGATGAATTCGTCCGCCTAATTGATTGATCTTCCGACAACTACGAAACCGTCTTTGCTCCTTCTCTCTTTTGAGTTAGTGAACCTTCTTAAAATGCCTTTGACATGGTCAAGCTTGCTTCTTCGAATCGTCGGGTTCTAGGCAAATGCTCGGAAATATAGAAAAAGGGCGTAGAAACGTCACTTTCCCTACAAAACAGGTTAGAACACAGGAATTCGCCTAGAAGACGATATTAGCTCATAAAATGGCTTAACAAAGCACAAATGACATACAAAACCGAGCTAAAATGGGGGTTAAAATCATACAAATATTCACTTATCAAACTCCCCCAAGCTAAACCTTTGCTTGTCCTCAAGCAAACATAACAAAAAATACCAGGACAAGGGTGCAAGCATTGGCTACTACATCATCAAGAAACAAATCTCAACGTAAAACTTTGAAATCATAATGAATCATAACCCAAAAGCAACGTGGGCAAGAATGTTACATAAACATGGCTGAGATTTACATAACGACGTAGCGCAAAGAACTTCACTACAGATCTTTCGGCTTTTGCATAATCTTTTGACAGCTGGACTCTCACGGCACACTCGAACACTCAATGTATGTAAAAAGGTGATTTCTTTATGTGTAAATGTTTTTGAGACACTCACCTATTTACGACTTATGAAAATGTGTCCGCAGTCTAATATGGTAAAAAATTCAAAACACAAGTCAAAGATCATAATGCACATAGAAAAAAAGCCGAAAAAGAAATGAAGAAGGCTTTGGGAAATGGGTGAAAGGTGGACAAATAGTTATGGTCGTGTGAAGTTTAGAGTGAGCTAGCAACTGACCAATGATAAATGGATACTCAATCCAAACTTTCGATTGATTCCCAAAAGACAAATAACGAAGCCAGAAGCAACAGATTGGCATATTACGCACGAAACACACAGGTAAACTCCTTCTATTGATTTGACATTTTGAGGAGATACTCACAACTTCTTCTCTTATTTCTTTTCTTTTTTTTCTTTTTCTCGATTTTTTCATTTTTCATTTTTTTCTTTTCTTTTCTTTTGAACATAACTTCACTTTTTGAACATTTTTCGTTTTCCCAAATTCACTTTGTCATTAAGGAACAAAATCTTCTCAAAAGAGCACCCATACACCATAGTCTAGCTACTAGCTCAAAAGGTAGGCAGTTTTTATTTGTAGCTATTATTTTGAAGGATTTGTATGAAGGGGCTAATTTTGAGGGGCAAATTAATGTGAAAAAGGCTTCAAATCTTAGTGAATCATGAATGCAATGCTTATAGAAATGAAATGAGAACCATACTTATGCGTTTTGACATGACACACATCACAAGGAGAACTATACACACCTAAATGAGACTGGGTATGGATGTACCAGTCTAAGGAGGTTCTACCTTACAATATATGTAACTTGCCAAATGTCAAGATCAAGCGTACTCATCTATAGATTCATCCCATGCCTACTGTGTACAAGACTTCCCCATGTATGCACAATTCAATGAATATTGAATCATTATGGTTTGAAAGCTCTAAGTTTGGGAAATGTAACATGATAGCATAATAAACAAGCAAGCAAAGCATGAAAAGCATTCAATTGTGTTCAAAATTTTTTCTCAAAAATCGTCTCTTTCTCTTTTATTCAAAAGTTTTGAAAAATGATCAACTAAAATGCAAAATGGGAAAATGCAAAAATGCAATCCCTCCCCCAAGCTAAACATCACATTGTCCTCAATGTGAGCACAAAGACTAAACATGCAACGAGATGCTTAATGGGAAGAAAGGAAAAATGAAAGAAGAATGAAGCTTACTAGCCAGCGCAGACTCCCCCAAGTTAGTCTTTTGGACTTGACAAGGAAGGTCTTCATAGATTCTTCAAAAACTCTTTCATCTACAAAGAAATCTAACAAAACAACGAAAAAAGGGAAAAGCAAAAATAAAAATGCAAAAAGAAAGGGAAAAAACGGGTTGCCTCCCGAGAAGCGCTTGTTTAACGTCCTGCTCGACGAATTCCTCTATGAAATCATTGGGTTGGGGTTGACGCTCCGTATAGACAATATCTAAGCATCCGATGATAGAATTGCTATAGTAGAGTTTCAGTCTGTGTCCATTGACTTTGAAATTCTCACCATTGCTAGTCATTAGTTCCACATAGCCGTATTTGCTCACATATGTGACAGTGAATGGTCCAGACCATCGTGATCGAAGATTTCCCGGAAAAATTTTCAGACGGGAGTTGAAAAGAAGTATTTGGTCACCGACATTAAATTCTTTTTTAATTATCCTCTTGTCGTGTCAACGCTTCGTTTTCTCTTTGTAGATTCTAGAATTCTCATAAGCTTGCAAACGAAATTCTTCTAGCTCATTGAGTTGCAAAAGTCGTCTATCAGCGCTAAGCTTAGTGTCTAAGTTGAGTTCTTTGATAGCCCAGTAAGCTTTGTACTCTAACTCGACAGGAAGATGACAGCCTTTCCATAAACCAACCGATAAGGAGATGTTCCAATCGGGGTTTTGAAAGCTGTACGATAAGCCCATAAGGTGTCATCGAGCTTATTACTCCAGTCAGTTCTAGATTTCGAGACTACTTTCTGAAGAATTGTTTTCAACTCTCTATTTGAGACTTCTACTTGACCACTGGTCTGAGGGTGGTAGGCTAATCCTCGTCTGTGATACACACCATACTTGGCAAGCAGAGTGTCTAACTGCTTTTCTCCAAAATGAGTTCCTCGATCACTAATCACGGCTCTGGGTACACCAAAACGTGGAAAGATGATCTTCTTAAATAGCCGTATCACAGCTCTAGCATCATTGGTGGGAGTGGCAATTGCTTCTACCCACTTAGAAACATAGTCAACAACGACTAAGATATAACGATTTCCGTTAGAAGAAGGGAATGGTCCTTGATAGTCAATACCCCAGACATCGAATATTTCGACTTCTGATATGCCGTTTTGAGGCATTTCATGTCTCTTGGATATTTGACCCATTCGTTGACAAGCGTCACAAGCCATAACAAAGTCTTTTGAATCTTTTAACATCGTGGGCCAGAAAAACCCGGATTGTAAGACTTTGGCTACGGTCTTGGACGGACCATGATGACCACCATAAGCAGATGAGTGGCATCCTTCTAAAACTTTTTTAACTTCCCACTGGGGGATACATCGTCTGTAAAGACCATCTGAGCATTGCTTGAAAAGATAAGGGTCATCCCAAACAAAGAATTTTGCATCATGCAAAAATCTCTTTCTTTGGTTATAAGAAAGGTCAGAAGGTAGCTGGCGACTGACAAGAAAATTGGTCATATCAGCATACCAAGGAGAAGAGTCAGCAATCACCATTAATGAATCATCAGCAAACGAATCATTAATTGGCGTTGGTAATCCTATTTCAGTTACTCTTATCCTTGAGAGATGGTCAGCGACTACATTTTATGCTCCTTTCTTATCCCGGATCTCTAGATTAAAATCTTGAAGGAGTAAGATCCATCGGAAAGTCGAGGTTTTGCCTCTTTCTTTGAAAGCAGATATTTCAAGGCAGCATGGTCAGTGTAAACAATGACTTTTGATCCTATAAGGTATGAACGGAATTTGTCTAAGGCATAGACAATGGCAAGAAGTTCTTTTTCAGTGGTGGCATAGTTGATTTGGGCAGGATCTAAGGTTTTACTAGCATAGTAAATTGCATGAAGGAACCTTTCCTTTCTTTGTCCCAAAACAACTCCAACGGCATAATCACTCGCATCACACATTAATTCAAATGGAAGATTCCAATCAGGTGACTGGATTATAGGTGCGGTGATTAAAGCACGTTTGATTTTGTTGAACGCCTCAAGCCATTCCTTTGTGAAATTAAAAGGTGCATCCTTAAAAAGGAGCTCAGTCAGGGGCTTGGCTATTTTTGAAAAATCATTTATAAACCGTCGGTAAAAACCGGCGTGGCCAAGGAAACCCCTGATTCCTTTTACATTAGCAGGTGGTGGCAGTTGTTCAATAACTTGGATCTTAGCTCGATCCACTTCAATACCTCTCTCAGAAATGATGTGTCCTAAAACTACACCTTCGTTCACCATAAAGTGACATTTTTCCTAATTGAGAACAAGGTCGACTTCTTCACAGCATTTTAGTACTTTGAACAGATTTGTCAAACAATTATCGAAGGAAATGCCATAGACGCTAAAGTCGTCCATAAATACTTCTGACAACACCAAATTGTGTTGTGTCTAGTAGTATTTATTAGGGTCATTTGTTTTACTTTTTACAGGTCATTAGCGTTGTTTTATGTTAACCTTAGTCTTTGTAATAATGTTGTTATTTAGTAATTTTAGTCAATTTTGAGAGTCAAACCCGGAAGTCAACGAAAGTCAAACCCGAAACCCGAGACCCAAAACCCGGAAATTGGAGTGGGCTAGTAATGATACATCAAGGCAAGAAGATCAAACCCAATGGGTCAATGGAAGTCAAGGCGGGGCCAAAAATCCAAGGGTCAACGAAAGTCAAGAAGGAAAAGCAAAGGGAATACTGGCAACACGAAACGCTGCCAGCGTCAGGGGACGCTGCCAGCGTCACCACGTTGCTGCCAGCGTCATAGGACGCTGCCAGCGTCCAAGTCTTAGCACGATTGTTCTTCATTTCTCCGTCTTGTCTTTTGAAAGCCCACCTTTCAAGGCCCCTAGGTTTGCGGACCAAGGGTATATAACAAGAAAACTGAAGAGAGAGAGACAACAACTTGGCATACAACATTGAACAACACATTTTTCCTTAGAATTCTCTCTAGTTTGTTCTTCATTTTGGCTCTTGTAATTGGTTTGAACTTAAACATGGGTTGTAATATACGGATTATGGGTAGCTAATCTCTTCATTACTTGGTGTAATTTGAACAAGTTCACACCTTTAGCATTGTATGACTCTCTAATCCTCTTCTTTCTTATTTAATATAATTTGTTTGTGTTAATCTTTCATGTTAAGTGGATGAATGTTTGGTTTGACTAGCTTGACATTTTATTTGCTTAATTAATGCTTGTTCTTGGTAGGAATTGTCACCCTATACTTGAATGTGTGAAGTAAACTTGAAAGACTTCAACTTTGGTTTAAAGTTAGAGTCTTTTGGGTGATAAATTGTATGTTGTGTGATTTTTACATGGTTTAGTGTTGAATTGCATGATTCTAGCTTAATCCTTTGGTTTAATACTTAAAGCTTACTCCTTTGATTGTGCTTATGTTTTAATAAGTGTTGATTAAGTTGTAAAGGGTCAATCTTGGGTGGTTTAATTCATGTTGACTATTTCTTAGGAGGTAGTATTAGATAAATAAGAGGAGAGGTATAAAGGAGTCATCTTTGCTAATTGTTGTGTTACTTGGGATAATTGCACTAAGTATTTATCTCATATTTGATTAATTGCATAGAAGGTGTTTGTGCAAGTGTCTAGACTAGAATTTCATGTTTCAAGTTAACTCATCGTTTTACCCAAATTCCCCCATCTATGTTTTCCTACATGTTTTCCCATTGTGAATATCATAGTTTGTAATTAATTCAAGCCTTTGTTTTAATTAGTGTCTTAATTAGTAATTAGTAGCATAATTTGTGATTAGAGTAATTAGTTTTGTTAATTGATATTTTGCAAGAGTCTTGATTAGTTTAATTTAGCTAATACCATCTTCTCTTGGGTTTGACCCTATTCTTACCATTCTACTACCTTAATTGAGATAGTTTGTGTTGGTCTAGGAATTATAAATCGTTATTTGATTGTAGCTAATTAGCGGGATTAGCGACACCGTTAAAAAGCCTCGTCAAATTTGGCGCCGTTGCCGGGGAAGGCAATATAGCTAAATATCAAATTGAAACTCTTGTTAGTGTCATAATTTGTCTAGATTATTTTTGAAATTTCTTAGCTTATAGGTTACTTTGTGTTGAAGTTACTAATTTGTGTTGTTGAGTTGTTTTAGAGTTTATGCCTAGGTCACAAGAAGGACTTGGTGACCAAGATATTGATCCATCTTCAAGTAGCATATCAAATTGGTTATTTTCGAATCCCCTTTATAGGAGACCTTTTTGGAGGGAGCCTAGTGAAGAGGAGTTGGAGAATAATATTTTTCAAGAACAACCGGAGCAAGTGTTTGAGTCACCACCTACGATACCATCTCCATTGAACGTCCTTTACCCACCCAATATGGAGGATAATAGGACAATTGGTGAAATTCGGGCAAGGAACTATGAGGAGCAACCACTTTGTATTGCATATCCTTCCATGGGGGATGTGAACTTTGAGCTCAAGGGTTTCTTTGTCCATAACTTATCTAGATTACATGGCATGGTGGGGAATGACCCTAATAGACACTTAGCCGAATTCCACATGATTTGCCAAGGTGCTATTCCCCAAGGAGTGACCGAAGACCAATTCAAGCTAAGGGCATTTCCGTTTTCTCTACAAGATGCCATGAAGGAATGGCTCTTTTGTCTTCCGCCCCACTCCGTTACCACTTGGGTGGGCTTGAAGAAGAAGTTTCTTGAAAAATATTACTTGGATTCAAGACACAATCATTCAAAGAAGCTTATCACTACCATTGAGCAAGACATGGGGGAGACCCTTTTACGATTATTGGGAACGTTTCAAAAGTCTTGTGGCAAGATGCCCATATCATGGGATGTCGGGAGATGATTTGTTGACGGCCTTCAATGAAGGGTTGTGCCAAAATGACCAAAGGATGATCATTGCCGCCACCGGAGGTGGAATTGATACACTTAATGTGGCCGAGGCCAACAATATTATTGAGAAGTTGGCGATGAACACAAGAAGCTACGAAAGAAAGAGTGAAAGGGGAGGAAGCTCTAGGAATGTATCTTCCATGGAAGATCCTTATGCCCTCAAAATCACAAGATCATGCAAGAGATGGGTGAACTTAAAAGCATGGTGTCCAACTTGGTTGTTAACAAAGGTAACTCATTTTCTCAACACCCCGAACCACTTGAATGCTCATATTGTGGAGGTGACCATGCTACCAATACATGTTACATCATGATTGAACAAGGAGCCACTATGGAGAGCGCCAATGCTATGGGGTATGGGAATTAAAATTCTAGGAACCCAAGTGGTGGGGGAAAGTACAACCAAGTGGGAAACCGTGATCTTTTGGGGTGGGGAGGTGACAAGTCAAAGAGCTTTGAAAACGGGCAATTCAACCATTTGAGAGCCCAAAATCCCACCCAAAACCGGAACTCCAATTTCCAACAAAACCCACAAAGAAACTACAACAACCAAAGACCCAACAATTCAAATTTTCCAAGTAACTCTCAATCTCAAAACAATGTTCAAAGACAATCAAACCAAGGCCCAATTCAAGGAAATTATTCTTCTCAACGGAACTTGAGTGATATCTTGCAAACACTCCTTGCCAATCAAGAGAAAGATAGAGAGGAGGCAAGGAGAAATCAAGAGGAGGCAAGGAGAGATAGAGAAGAGGCAAGGAAGGATAGGGAGGCAAACAACCTTAGGGTGAGCAACTTGGAAACCCAACTATCCCAAATGGCCTCAAATATATCAAAATCCCAAGCCTCAAGCTCCACAAGATTCCCATCTCAAACCATCCCACCACCTAGAGAGAATGCTAGTGCCATGACCTTGAGGGGGGGTAAAGAGTTGGAGGTACACCCCCTTGGAAAAGTCAAGGAAAAGATGAAGAATCTTGAGATGGAAACCTTGGAAATTGAAGACCAAGGAGAATTGGTGGTTGGTCATGAAGAGCTATCGAAGAATGGGAAAGGGACATCTACAAGCAAGGACCCCAAGGGAAACACTTCAAAGAGGGGTAAAGACATTGTTGATGATGATGAGGTAGAGGAATACATACCGGAAGTCCCATTTCCTAGTGCTTTGATAAGCACAAGGAAGTATGACAAGGAGAATGACTTGTATGAAACTTTCCGGAAATGTGAGGTAAACATTCCTCTTCTTAATTTGTTGAATAGTGTCCCTAGGTATGCAAAGTTCTTGAAATAACTTTGTACACCTAAGAGAAATCCTAAGAAAAGAACCCATAAGGTTAGGGTGAGTGAACATGTTTCGGCAATTTTCAAGCAAAATTTACCAAAGAAATGTGGAGACCCGGGCATGTTCACCATCCCTTGCACTATTGGAGGGCAAAGTTTCAAACGTGCCATGTTAGACCATGGAGCCTCTATTAACGTCATGCTAGTAGAGGTAGATAACCTTGTCTTCCCAGCGGATTTCTACGTCTTAGACATGGAATCTAGCTCTAGTGCCACCCCGCTTCTTCTTGGTAGGCCGTTTATGAAAATTCAAATACCAAGATCGATGTTTCAAACGGGTGTTTGACGATGGAGTTTGAAGGGAAAAGATTAACTTACAATATATATGACTCCATGCGACACCCGAGTGACCATCAATCTTGTTTCTTCTTGGATATCTTTGAGCCATTAGTGAATCAAATGTACAAACTTTGTGATAGAGACCCACTCGAGGTAGCTTTAACTAACAATATGGAAGAGGAAGGTTTGCGTTTGTTGTTGGCAGTTGATGTGCAGGAACGTCTTGAAGACTTGGAAAGGGAAGAGCCCCTAGAGACATATGAGGAACTCAATATCATTGACATGCTGAAAACAGGGCAAGGCAGTGGAAGACACTGCCAGCGTCGTACGACGCTGCTAGCGTCCCACGACGCTGCCAGCGTTCTGCTCTGGCAAACCTGTCCGAGTTATTTGCCTTAAGCATTCCACTCCACAAGCCCCTCCCTTCCATTATCCAACCCCCGAAGGTCGAGTTGAAGACCCTTCCAAGCCATTTGAAGTACATCTTTCTAGGAGACCATAATACCCTACCACTTATCATTTCAAGCACTCTCACCGAGGACCAAGAAGACAAATTGGTAGCACTACTTCAAAAGCATAAGGAAACATTTGGGTGGAGTATCGCGGATCTCAAAGGGATAAGCCCGGTGACGTTCATGCACAAAATACGGCTTGAGGTGGACGCCTAACCGGTCCGACAACCCCAAAGGCGGCTCAATCCCCCAATGGCGGAGGTAGTGCAAGAAGAGGTAATTAAGCTATTGCAAATGGGCATCATTTTCCCTATTTCCGACTCCCGTTGGGTTAGCCCAACTCAAGTCGTACCCAAAAAGGGTGGAGTGACGGTAGTCAATAATCCACAAGGAGACTTGGTCTCCCCCCGACCACAAACCGGTTGGAGGGTGTGTATTGACTACCGCCGCTTAAATGCGGTTACATTGAAAGACCATTTCCCGCTACCATTTATTGATCAAATGTTAGAAAGACTAGCGGGAAAAGCTTTCTATTGTTTCCTTGACGGGTACTCGGGGTATTTTCAAATCCCAATCGCACCCGAGGACCAAGTCAAGACCACATTCACATGCCCATTCGGTACATTTGCTTATCGCCGTATGCCATTTGGTTTATGTAATGCACCGGGAACTTTTCAACGGTGCATGTTGAGTATTTTCTCCGACTATGTAGAAAGGATCATAGAAGTATTCATGGACGATTTCACCGTCCATGGGGACTCCTATGATGCATGTCTAAAACACCTTGCTCTTGTCTTAGAGCGATGCCAAGAGTCCCATCTCATTTTAAACTCCGAAAAATGTCATTTCATGGTGACTAGTGGCATCGTTTTGGGACATGTAGTGTCGGAAAGGGGGGTTGAGGTGGATAAGGCTAAGGTTGACATCATCAAAACCTTACCTTATCCCTCTAACACCCGAGACATTAGGTCTTTTCTCGGACATGCCAGTTTCTACCGGAGATTTATTAAGGACTTTTCCAAGATTGCTAACCCCTTATGTAAGCTTTTGCACAAAGAAGCGGAGTTTGTCTTTGATGCCTCATGTAGGAAAGCTTTCGATGAATTGAAGGAGAGATTGGTCACCGCACCAATTATTCAAGCACCACAATGGGATCTTCCATTTGAAATCATGACCGATGCAAGTGACTACGCATTGGGAGTGGTTTTGGGTCAAATGAGTGACAAGGGACCCCATGTGATCCAATATGCATCTACCCTCTTGAATGATGCTCAAAAGAACTATTCTACGACGGAGCAGGAGTTCCTTGGTGTGATTTATGCTCTAGAAAAATTCCGATCTTATCTCTTGGGCACAAAGGTGATCATCTACACCGATCATGCCGCCATTAGATACCTTGTGGCAAAGAAGGATGCAAAGCCAAGGTTGTTGAGGTGGATCCTTCTCCTAAGTGAGTTCGATGTGGAGATAAAAGACAAGAAAGGAGTGAAGAATGTGATGGCGGATCATCTAAGCCGGCTAAACCATGAAGGAAGACCATCATGCCCTCTTGATGAGGTTGAAGGAGGTCTCCCTCATGAGGCACTTTATGCTATGCAAGTGGAGGAGCCATGGTATGCTACCATGGTCAACTATTTGGTGATAAAGCGGCTTCCAAGCCATTTCTCTTCTCATCAAAAGAGCAAAGTGAAATCCGATGCAAAGTACTATATGTGGGATGATCCATACTTGTGGACGTTTTGCCAAGATCAACTTGTAAGAAGATGTGTGCCCGAAAGTGAGATTCCATCCATCTTACATCATTGTCATGACTATGCTTGTGGAGGGCACTTTGGGCCACAAAGAACCGCAAGAAAAGTGCTTGAATGCGGATTCTTTTGGCCAAGCCTCTTCAAAGATGCCCATAAATTTGTAAAAACTTGTGACCGATGTCAAAGGGTGGGGAATTTGACAAAAAGAAATGAGATGCCACAAAAACCCCTTCTATATTGTGAAGTCTTTGATGTATGGGGAATTGACTTTATGGGCCCCTTTCCTAACTCCGGTGGTTATTTATACATCCTCTTGGCGGTAGATTATGTGTCAAAATGGGTTGAAGCAATTCCTACCCGCACCGATGATGCCAAGGTAGTAGCCATTTTCATCCAAGAGAACATATTCTCCCGGTTTGGTTTTCCAAGGGCTATCATTAGTGATAGGGGTACCCATTTTTGCAACAAGGTGATTGGAAGCCTTCTCAAGAGGTATGGGGTGAATCATAAAATCTCCACGGCCTATCACCCACAAACAAACGGGCAAGTCGAACTCTCCAACCGTGAAATAAAAGGAATCCTTGAAAAGACGGTTAATCCGGATAGAAAGGATTGGAGCAAGAGGCTAGTTGATGCTTTGTGGGCATATAGAACCGCTTTTAAAACCCCCATTGGCATGTCCCCATTCTGTCTCATCTATGGCAAGGCTTGCCACCTCCCCGTTGAGGTTGAGCACAAAGCCTATTGGGCTATCAAATCATTCAACCAAAACCAAGATGAGAGCGGTATGCACCGAAAGCTTCAATTACAAGAACTTGAGGAAATTCGCCAAGATGCGTATGAGAACTCCTCCATCTACAAGGAGAAAGCAAGGAGATGGCATGATGGGATGATAAACCGTCGGGTTTTCAAGGAGGGCGATCAAGTTCTTGTGTTCCAAAATCGGTTTAAGCTCTGCCCGGGTACGTTGAGGTCAAGATGGTTTAGACCTTACACCGTCAGGAAAGTGTTTACCCATGGAGCTATTCAAGTGGAAGGGCCCGGGGATGGAAAGCTCTTCAAGGTGAATGGCCACCATCTCAAACACTACTTCCAAGGATGTGCCCGGGAGGGGGAAGAAAAGGTCTTGCTTGAAGACCCCGTTTATGAAAGTTGAAAAGCTTGGAGTCACTAAGTCGAGCCATCGACTCTAAATAAACGGCAAACCGTGTACGTACTCTATCCTTGTGAATATTTCTTTGAAGTTTCATTGTTAATTCTTAGCATTTGAGTTGTTTTTAATTAGTTAGACATTGCATCAATCAAAATTTTTTGAAGTTACTAACGGTTTTGTGAAGTTTTGCAAGTTTTCGGCCACCTCGGGATGCGTGCCACGCGTAAAAAGTTCGGGAATCGATGAAATTTGGATATTGGAGGTTATCATGGACCATTGGAGTGAAAATGCAAGTATGGAGGTGTTTGGAACACTTAGCCAAAATTTGGCTAAGTGCAAAAGGGAGAAGATCCGGCAGTGCAGGACGCTGCCAGCGTCGAATGCAGTTTTCAGCCCTTCTTTGCACGAGTTCATCACAAATCAACATAAACCTTCAACTCTTATTTCTCACGACAAAAACCCCAAACCAACCCCAATCCCTCAAAACTTCATCTTTCTCCCTCAAATCTTCACAAACCTTCATCAAAATCAATCAAATTATTCATCCTAATCATTATTCTACCTTCAATCACCCCAAAATCAACCTCAATCACTCACAATCTCAGAAAATCCCTCTTTGAAAACCTAGAAATTTTTCCCTCAAATTCGATTTTCAAGAACTTTGTTGGGTTTTTACAGATTTTTGACGGATTCCCTACCTATTCTAATCATCAAGGAGCTTGAGTTTTGTGGAATCGGAAAGGTATAACCTCATACTCAACTTTTCCATTATTCTTTAAGTTTTTGCTCTAAACTAGGCTTGAATTAGTCTTAGGTTGAGTTTCCCCTTGCCCTTGATTGATTGTGTAGTTAGCATTGGACAATTTTTTCTGAGTGAGGCAAAGAAATTCAACAAACACTAAGTTTTTGAGGTGTTGAAATTGTTGCACACCAAGTGTTTGTTGAATTGCTTGAGTGAAAAATTTCTTGAGTGATTGCTTGTTGCTTGTTGTATTGTTTTGTTGTTGAATTTTGCAGAAAAATGGCACCCAAAATCTCCAAATTGTTTGGCAAAGGAAAGAATAAGAGGGCCGCGGTGAGTGAGCCCGACACCGAGGTGGAAGCGGTGTTCATGGGCTATGAGAGGTTGAGTGCTCAATATAAGAGAATATGGGACAAACTAACCACACCCCGACAACAACCACTCGTAGCTACAAAATTCTTTTGCCCAAACACCCTCCATGCCTTGGGCATGTTCGACTTCACAAGGGATTTGCTAGCTAAAGTACGGCTAGAAGCTTATCTCGAACCGGACTCTTGGGATCACACCTATAGGAGTTTCGCGTACGAGTTTCTAGCAACCTTGTCCGAGTTGGACGTGCCCGAGGGTGAGGAAAAAGCCTACCGTTTCCGTCTAAACCAAACTTGGCATAATGCCCCCATCTCCGAAATCCGTCAAATCCTTAAGATCACCAAAGAACCCGAAGACATTAGATGCCCCAAGGGAAAAATGCACATGATGTGGAGTAGCATTACAAATTACAACGCCGCATCTAAGGATGCCAAACTTTCCACCATCACCCACCCCGTACTCCGCCTAATCACAAGATTCCTTACCACCATCTTTAACTCCGCGGGAGAGCCCGCTAAAGTACCGGAGAACATCCGGTTATGTTTGTGTACTATGCTCCCGGAGGGGGTAGGGGTACCAGATTGGGGAGATTTGTTTTTGAGGGCTTGCATTAATCACCGACAAAAATCTACCAAAGCAAGCGTCCATCTTGGGGGGGTGATTACATTCTTGGTGAGGCACTATGAGGGGGACATTGGTGAGGAGCAAGATGTAAACATTTGTAAGGGTTTGACGAGATACAAGCGATTTGGGCTCGAGGAGGTTCATATGTTTAAAATTAGCGGAGAGCAACCCTTGAAAGGATTTTGGTTGGGAAGTGACGGGCTTAGTTACATGAAGATGCCTCGACCTCCAAACAACCCCTTACCTAGGGGGCCCGCAGCGTGAGATTTTTTGTGTCCTAGGGAAGAGAGTTTGGGGGTGATTAGTGAGGAGGCGGAGGTAGAGGAAGTGCCTTTGAGGCCAAGACGGAGGGTAGGGAGAGAGAGAGGTGAGGGAAGTGAGCGAGTGAGCGAGGAGATCGAGATCCTCGCAATTGAGCAAGGACCTTTCTAAACCCCACATTTACAACAACAACTGTGACACCCTCAAATTTGCGGAAAGAAAAAAATAATTTAAATAAATAAAAGATGAGAATACGTTTCTAATAGGTTCACTTTAGTGAAAATCGGTACATTTTAAAACCGGAACCTACTATTAAATATATTCATCATAAAAAGGTGTCTTAAATAAAAAGGTTCGTAACAAAAAGGAAATAATATTATACATAAAAAGTATCTGAAACGGGAGACATATCTCC
>JAIUZE010031916.1:0-18477 GCA_022085475.1 Heliosperma pusillum | reverse complement strand
AGCTTTGACAATAAGATAATAATTTTATCTAGTATTGTAGTAGCTTGTTCATCACAAGTACTTTGGTGCTTGGGTTGTACTTTGCCCCCGTTTTCAAGCTAGCTTGGGGGAGCTGCTGCACGGTTGTATGTTTTCTTTTCTTTCTTTACCATTTTGTTGAGTCGTCCCCCATTCCTTTGTTGGTTATGTTGTCCTTCTTTGTGTTTTCTGCGCTTAAACCCGTTTCGCACATTGAGGACAATGTGTTATTCTCGCTTGGGGGAGGGATTTAGTTTGTGTCGTTGTTTATTTAGTCTAGTTGTTTATTGAATTTGAAAATTTTGAAAAATCCAAAAAAATTAAAAAATTAAAAAAAATTTAATAAAAGTTGTGTGTTTTGTCCACCCAATTGTGTTGTGCATAATGTCATTCCTCAATGCATTTCCCTTATTGTAGCTTTTAAGCCAATGTTTCACGCTTTTGACGGGATTTTGCATACATGGGGATGTCTTGTACACAGTGGGTAAGGGATTGATTTTAGACTTATTAGGCTTGATCTTGACTTTGGCAAACTACATATACGGTAAGGTAGAGCCTCCAGTGATCGGTACATCTATACCCGATCCCAATTAGGTGTGTGAAGTTTCTCCTTATGATTTGCGTCACATCAAAAACGCATAAGTATGGTTCTCATTTCATTTCTATAAGCATTGCATTCATGATTCACAAAGATTTGAAGCCTTTTTCACTTTGAATTACCCCTCAAAATTAGCCCCTTCATACAAATGTTTCACAAAATAATAGCTACATACAAAAACTGCCTACCTTTTGATCTAGTAGCTAGACTATGGTGTATGGGTGCTCTTTTGAGAAGATTTTGTTCCTTAATGACAAAGTGAATTTGGAGAACGAAAAATATTCAAGAAGTGATGTTCAAAAGAAAAGAAAAGAAAACAAAGAAATTGAAAAATTGAAAAAAATCGGAAAATTGAAAAAGAAAAGAAAAAAATAATAAGAGAAGAAGTTGTGAGTATCTCCTCAAAATGTCAAATCAATAGAAGGAGTTTACCCTTGTGTTTCGAGTGTAATAAGCCAAATTGTTGCTTCTGGCTTCGTTATTTGGGAATTAACCGAAAGTTTGGATTGAGTATTCATTTATCATTGGTCAGTTGCTAGCTCATTCTAACCTTCACATGACCATAACTATTTGTCCACCTTTCGCCCATTTCCCAAAGCCTTCTTCTTATTTTTCGGCTTCTTTTCTACGTGCATTGTGATCTTTGACTTGTGTTTTGAATTGTTTACCATATTAGATTGCGGGCGCATTCTCATGAGTCGTAGATAGGAGAGTGCCACTCAAATATAAAATAATATTTCCTTGATTTATATAAAAATTTGAGTGTTGAGTGCACCGTGAGAGTCCATTGTCAAAAGATCATGCAAGAGCCGAAAAATTCTATTTGTTGTTTCTTATGCTGCGCCGTTATGTAAATCTCAACCATGTTTTGCATTTTCCCATATGCCCACGTTGTTTCGGGATGTGTTTCATTGTGCTCTATAAGCTACTTGATGGGATTTGCATTTGGTCGGATTGATTGTTGCTCGTTGCCCTTGTCCTTGTCATGTTTGTTATTGTATGCTTGCTTGAGGACAAGCAAGGGTTTAGCTTGGGGGAGTTTGATAAGTGAATATTTGTATGATTTTATCCCCTCATTTTAGCTCGATTTGATATGGTTTATCCACTTTAAGAAGTGATTTTGTGAGCTAATCTCTCCTTTGCAGTATTTCTCGTGCTTTAATGTCATTTGTAGGAATTTAGTCGTTTCTACTTCAAAACCCGTCATTCGAAGGAAATATGAGCAAGGAGAAGCTAAGAAGGACGATTACGTGAGGTTAAGATGACATGCTATGAAGATCTAGAGGTTACGAGTCAAAAGGAACAAGTTTCAAGTCATTCCGAGCTCATATGCACAAGTTGTGACAATTTCGCTATTCCTCGACGAGAGTCGTCTCAAACTTCATGCTCCGACCCTTAACCCTTGGGGACATGATCAGGCCCAACTAGGGGAGGAAATGAGGCCCAAGAGGTGTTAGTTACGGCCCCATTCGAATCTAAAGTCAATGGAGTCAAGATAGATCAAGTCACATACCAAGGGAAGATCAAACGACAAGTCAAAATTCTGAACTGACAACATCCCCGATCGGGTTACCATTTCCCCGATCGGGTTTGTTTGCTGACGTACGCATCTTCACGTCATCACCCTCTCTTTAAATGCAAGGCTTAATGGCTTGTTTAATGGGCATGAATCCGGACGCATTTTGGCAGCCTCTCAACCCTATAAATAGCCTAGCCTCCACACAACTAAGATGTACACAAAAACACTTCTCTTCTTTCTTTAGTTTAGTTTAGTTTCTTTTTCTCTTCTTTCTTAGTTTAGTTTAGTTTTCTTTAGTTTAGTTTAGTCTAGTTCTAAGTTTTCTTCGATTGTAGTTGTTCTAGTTGTAATAGGAATTCAAGTTTCCGGGTTTGCATTTCCTATTCAAGTTCTTATTCCATTTCGATCTTTGCTCATCCTTTTCGGTAATCCTTATTCTTGCTTTTACATTTCCTTTATCATGTTTACCATTCTTAGTTTTATATTCTTAGTTGCTCTTTCATTGTTAATCATGTATAAGTAGTCACCTTTCTAGGGTGTAGGATAGCCATGTTAGATTAATTAAAAGATGATAATTGGATAAAAGAAATTATGCCTTTAAAACGTTGTGTCTATGCATGTTTGGATTGTAACGATAGTTATCGATTTTTGGCCAAAATCATTTGACTAGTATGGAATTCTTTTCCAAGGTAGACATACGAGAATTGAATAGACAAAGCATGACATGGTAGATTAAGACCTAGTAAATCGCATAAAAAGCCTGCTAGACCATCTGATCTATGATTGTAATGAACACATCATTCTTACGAACTCACAATGAATTATTTGCATATCCTAAATCCAATTTCATCAATATGTTAATCTACATGTGTGAACCTACTTCCCTAGATTCTTTTCTTTATTGCATTGTTATTATTTAGTAATTAGTGACAAACATTTGCCAATCGTCCAAGGTAGAATTCTAACCACAACTATTCACAAGTATCTCCCGTCTCCCCGAGATCGACCCCTTACTTCCCTAATTACATTAATTTGTTGTTAGCCTAGTCTGGGTTATTTATCTTTGATTAGGGTACGCGACAACCCTGTCAGCCTCTGGGAGCCCCCACTCCGCATCAGGGTACTCTCCATAATACAACCTATAACCCGACTTCGGTGAAGCCGGCCGATGCTCAAGAGCTGGAGTAATGATAGGCATCGTGATAGGCTGGACATACCCAAACTGCCGCAAAAATCGGTTAGGCTGATATGGCTCTACTACATCAAGAAATATAATCAAGCCCGAATAAAGCGATGTCTTACAATCCCGATGTGGACCAACACCGTAAGGGGTCCAACGGATATGCTCCGCCCTAAGCCCGTCTAACCTCTGACGGTGCTCATCTAGAATCTTCTCTTCCCCCTTAAACCTAGGAACCCGTGACCAAGCCTCCACCAATGGTCTACCCTCAACATAGTATCCTGGATGGGGTCGGAAATGGGGAAAATACTCATATATCCAAGCCTGGAGCAACGACAAATAACCGCTAAGCCCACGAGCCTCTCTCCGCGAGGCCATGCCCAACTGTCGGTACAAGTACGCCAATGTCGCGGCCTCCCAAGCATACTCACCAAAACTATCCAAGTCATCAAACAAACGCATCATCCGGGCCACTACCCTATCACTAGACTTGTCCGCGAACTATGTCTGTCCAACCAACATCATCAAGTACGCCCTCAACGACTCATCATGGCGACCCAGCTCCACAACCTCCCTCAACTTCAAATTTGACAACCTACCACTCTTATAATATGGTGGCTCGACATCCTGAACTACCAGCCCAAATAAGGTAGCCACCTTCTCCCTCAAGCCCGCATCCTCCCTCGTGCTACCTTCCTCCTGCTCCACCAGACGTTGGTCATCAACACCAACGTCCAGACTAGACGCTGGTCATCAACACCAACAATCAACCTAGGCGTTGGTGTTAGTGACCAACGTCTAGTCTGGATGTTGGTGTTGATGACCAACGTCTAGTCTGGCCGTTGGTAATGCTTGTCGACATTTTTTTTCCTTTGTTTTCGATGGTTTTGAACGTTGACGATGAATATTTGTTTAATCATATGTAATTTAATTCGTGTAAAATTATAATATTTGTTATTATATGTTTGTTTATGATCGCTTTTGAAATAACGTTTTATATATTTATATGTTTATGATCGCTTTTTATTCTCGTTATTTCATATGTTTTATTTATTTTATAACGTTTGTTTTTCGATTGTTTATAACGTTATATTCTCGTATATGCAGATGGATAAAGAAAAAAACATAATGGTGGTCCCTGATCGTACGAAAGACCGAAAAGTGACGACATCTAAGCGGCGTGTACCGGGAGTGCGTCAACCCGGAGTGGTCTTTCGTCGTAGTCGATCATAGGGCATGGACGTTGCCCCTACGCCCCTGTCTGCTATGAGCGAGACAGATTTTCCGTCGGTTTTTTATAGGGTAGGTGACGTTGATGATGGTAATGTTGACGGCGGTTTAAGAGCTGACTCGGAGGGGGGGGGGGGGGCGAGGCATCCGAACCAGCAGCTAAGACGGTGGTACAGGTTGGTAGAGGACGATATGTGCTGGTTAGTCAGGGTTTATCTAGCACGGGGAGGAAGAAGACGAAGAGGGATTTGTCTTGGCGTCTTACTGGCGCGGTTGAGGGTGGACCGGTTCACCTCAACGTCTTACGTAGTTTCGGTGGGCACGTGCCTTATAGTAGTTGGACGGAGCCCAAGGCGGTGAGATCGTGGCTCAAGTGTTACGAGAGGCCCGGTTGTATGGAGGCTATGAACGGGATGAGGGTGCCGGAGCTGGTTGGCCGGAGAGTCAGTGAGAGTGGGCTTGGTGTTTTGAGAAGTTGTGTGACCACCGGCATAGATGAAAATCTATGTAGTTCATTTGTAGAGAGGTGGCAACCGGATACTAACAGTTTCCATATGCCTTTTGGAGAGATCACTATCTTACTACATGATATTCAACGTATTCTTGGGATAAACGTGGGTGGCACGAGGGTTTTTGTGGAGGGTATGGTGGAGCAGGAGGAAGGTAGCACGAGGGAGGATGCGGGCTTGAGGGAGAAGGTGACTACCTTATTTGGGCTGGTAGTTCAGGATGTCGAGCCACCATATTATAAGAGTGGTAGGTTGTCAACTTTGAAGTTGAGGGAGGTTGTGGAGCTGGGTCGCCATGATGAGTCGTTGAGGGCGTACTTGATGATGTTGGTTGGAGAGACATTGTTCGCGGACAAGTCTAGTGATAGGGTAGTGGCCCGGATGATGCGTTTGTTTGATGACTTGGATAGTTTTGGTGAGTATGCTTGGGAGGCCGCGACATTGGCGTACTTGTACCGACAGTTGGGTATGGCCTCGCGGAGAGAGGCTCGTGGGCTTAGCGGTTATTTGTCGTTGCTCCAGGCTTAGATATATGAGTATTTTCCCCATTTCCGACCCCATCCAGGATACTATGTTGAGGGTAGACCATTGGTGGAGGCTTGGTCACGGGTTCCTAGGTTTAAGGGGGAAGAGAAGATTCTAGATGAGCACCGTCAGAGGTTAGACGGGCTTAGGGCGGAGCATATCCGTTGGACCCCTTACGGTGTTGGTCCACATCGGGATTGTAGGACATCGCTTTATTCGGGCTTGATTATATTTCTTGATGTAGTAGAGCCATATCAGCCTGACCGATTTTTGCGGCAGTTTGGGTATGTCCAGCCTATCACGATGCCTATGATTACTCCAGCTGTTGAGCATCGGCCGGCTTCACCGAAGTCGGGTTATAGGTTGTATTATGGAGAGTACCCTGATGCGGAGTGGGGGCTCCCAGAGGCTCAGATCATTTTGAGAGACCGTTCACATCCGGTTGTGATGCCGTTTGACACGGTCGATCGTTACATGACATGGTACACGAGGTCTTCCCACCCGTTTCTCTTTCCTCCCGGCCCTCGTACCAAGTTTTCTACGGTGCCTCTTTTGGATGTGCCCGAGTTCTGCAGAGCTCTTACATGGAGGTTCTCATTTATCTACCGACAGCCTACTGAGCAGGCGATGGCATCGTGTGTAGATCGGTTGGTTACAGATATGGCCGATTACTTCAGGCTCACGGAGGATGACGACGATGATAATGTTCTTTATGACCGTGTTTGATTTTTTAGTTATGTTTTATTTTATTTGTTTTGTGTTTCTATGGAATATTTTGGATTATTTTATGTTTTAAATTATGTAATGGTACTTTTATTTTTATTTTTATTATTTTGGATTATTTTTTGTTCGTACCCAATCTCAAGCGTCACCTCTATTTAAAGAGCTCACTCCACCATCATTTTTCACACAACTAACTATCTCATCTACTTTCTCTTTAAAATCTCTCTTGTCATTCTCTCTATTTTCCTTCTTTCCTCCTGTCATGCCTATGAACGATGTTCAAAAGGTTAATTATATACAAAATAAAATTGATGAAATTGTTAATGAGTTCCCTTTATTATTTCACCGCTTACTAGTTGTGTTTAATAATAATAATATCATTTGGGATTTCCTGAATCGTTATGAACCTAATCTCGTATCACTACCACAAATGATGGGTACTCTCTGTAAGAGAAATAACCCTCATATTGCTGAAATTAATATAAAAAAAGGGAAAATTAATAATCGTCATACCTTATCATTTTCATTTCTTATCATTTTCATTTGTTCTTAATCATCATTTGTTATCATTTTCTTTTGTTCTTTATAATCGGTCCTTTTGAAAAGGCATGAACTAAAGAGGATCGAGACGGAGGTGATTGAGTTATTCAAAAGATGTGAAACCACTATCCCTCATATGACACTATATCAGCTGATGGAGGGTTACCAGGGTGGTGGTCAGATATTCCATGGCCCGCTCGAGGAAATTCGGACATACCACATTTATACCGGTTACCAGGAGGTGGAGTTATGGAAGCCAAAGGAATATTCATCTGAAGATTATTCCACTGATTAGAGTATTGGTTGTATGATTATCTTAATGGTGTTATTATGAAGCTACTCTAGTAATGTTCAGTATACTTTAATTTTGCCAGCTTTATGTATTGGCTTTAATTTCTGTCAGCTTTAATTTCTGTCCACTTTAATCTCCGTCAGTTTTATGTATCCACTTTAATTTCTGCCAGCTTTAATTTCCGTCCACTTTAATTTCCGTCAGCTTTATGTATCCACTTTAATTTCTGTCAGCTTTAATTTCTGTTCACTTTAATTTCCGTCAGCTTAATGCATCCACTTTAATTTCTGTCAGCTTTAATTTCCGTTCACTTTAATTTCCGTCAGCTTTATTCGAGTGTTGTCAACGTCAATTATATTTAATCAAAATCAAATTGAGATAAAAGAAGAAAAAACAATACATAAATATCGATAAAATACACAAGTACATCATTCAAGACTTATCCCTTCTTGTGCGACGCACTCTAGGCGTCGTTCCCATACACGTATTCCAGTTTTCGAAATTTGTCTTGTACAAATCTTCATAGTGTGCAACATTTTGTCCTCTATACCCCGCCCAAGTCATGTCTATTGGAGGCATTGGAACTTCTTGAGGTGGTCCACTATAATGCAAGCGCATCCAATGATGGTGGTGATTTAAAATCCACAAAACACCATATGGCACCGGACTTTGAGGACAACTCCTTAAAGGCAAAAATGTACTACATTCCCATGTACCCGGACTTGTCGGGGTCTTACCTATGACACAAATCACTTAAACAACGATGGAAAACATACAAATCAACGTCATACATCCAATGTTCTTGTCCACAACTGGTGTTGTTGGAAAATTCAATGCGATTCAAAGTGTTGTCAAACATAGTAAAACCATTATTTGTCACGTAGGCCGCATCAAAAAAATCCCTGTAAACTTCAAAACCCCTAATCTCTCGAGCACACCATTCTCGCATCACTAGATGGTCAGTTTCTTGATCCCGGGCACCATGAGACAATACTCGAAAACCACAATGACCATCGTCACCAACATCACCCAACCATAAAAAAAACACCACATCTCCTCCGGGACCCCCCCATCTTTTATTCCAGCTTGACAAAGGACCCCTAGTGTAGGCCAATTCCAAAGGTGCACTGACCCTCTCCTCATCAAAATCACCAACTGTTGTTTGTTGAGCGGTCATCGATCCATCTGAACTAGGTGTCCCAAACTTCCTCTTTATATGTTCGAAAAACGACTTGTTCCTAGTAGTAGATCCTCTTGGTCGACCTTTGGGATTTTCTCTAATAGGGGGTAGCAATACGTACTCGTCTTCCGGATGAAGAAAGGTGCGCATTTTCTCAATGAAAGATCTCTTACTTGCCGGATCACTACTCCTCATTTCATCGACGAGCTCTTCAAAGGCATCATTATTCTTTTTCGGCATTGTGTCATCATTGCCATACTCCAATGTCCTCCAAAATGAATGAACTTGATCAAGGTGAACTCTCTCACCATTTTTTTTCAAACCAACCAAGAGACAAGTACAAGGTAAGCCATGAGTAGTTCTTAAAACACAACCGCATCCATTTACCAACCCGATCCCTAACTCAATGCCCCTCTTAGTTTCGTTTTCAATAATCTCGATAGCTTTTAAGGACACTTTTCCTTTCAACAAAGAAAACAAATGAGAAGTATTACGAGGTTTACTTCTTGACTCCTCGAGCTCTCTTCTTATTTTGGAGTGTTGTCCTTCAAGCATAGAATGAATACGGGACCACATGGTATCAAGGGTAAGGCTAGAGCTTTTTAACCAAGCCTTCAAAAGAGATTGGGAGGACTCTACCTGGGAAGTAGCCGTGTTTCCAAGATGAAAATACCGGTTCATGTAGCATAATTCGAACCCTGTTGAGTACGGGCTGATGATCACTAATTATTTACATATTTTATGCTTCCCTTAGATACATAAGACTCGATTTATTGTCTTTCCTTGCTTGTTTCTATGCTATTTTAGCTAGAATATCGATTCTGCCGTTTCTATTATGTTTTGATGCAGATTGGATGCATTTGGAGCTTTTTCAGTTGGTATGGAGCATAGCGGAGTCAGATCGTAGAAAGTTAGGCACGGGAATCGAGATCGGTGGAGAAGAAATAAAGAAAAACGAAGAAACAAGGCATCTGAAGGATGCTCGATCGAGTAACATCACTCTGCTCGATCGAGTCGGGCTGACGTCATGCTCGATCGAGCAGATTCACCTTTGCTCGATCGAGCAACCTATTGTTTGACAGCTTTCGGATTTCCTAAATTAGTTTTGAGTTAATTAGATTTTTATTATAAAAGGAAAACTCGTCTTTCACAATTAGGGGACGCTTTAATATTAAAAACTCAAGTTTTGTTTGCTTTGCTACTGGATTGATTCATCAAAACTATTGTTTTTAGTTCATGGTTGTAATCGGTACTCTTTAATCTTCCTTTGTTATTCAATTAGTTACTTTCTAGTTCTTTAATTATTCTTTGTTAATCCTTTCATTATTGTTAATCATGTTTACTTTATTTATTATCGTTGTTATTAAAATTGTTATGAGTAGCTAAATTCTTATCTAGGGTTGAAAGGAGATCTAGGATTGTTAGAAGGGATAAACTAATTAATTGAATTGCAATAGCATGGTTATTGTTTGATTATCGTTTTAAATCTAGTTGCTTAATTAGTGGCCAGGATTAATTAACTAGTCTCGCAAATTAGGATTAAGACCGACCGGGTTAAGACTAAGATAGACTATTGAATAGAACTCGTTTAATGATAGCGATCACATGTTAAATTGTAGATCTAAAGGGCATAATTGAATCGACCGATCTTGTGATCTTAGATAACTTTATTGCATGATTGTTGATTACACCTTTACCCTTGAATAATAATCATAGTGAACCTGAGACCCTAGACTTTTAATCTTATTGATTTCAACCTTTTATTGTTATTGTTTGTTATTAGTTTAGGAACACAAATAAAAAAAACCCATGAAATTGTTACTATAATAGACGAACCTAGTTTAACAGATTAGAATACTACCGCCTCCCTGTGGATTCGATACCTTACTTACCGCTGACTATTAGTTAGTAGTGAATTATGATTACTTTGATTAAGGTGACGCGACTTTATCCTTATCAAATTTTGCGCCGTTGCCGGGGAGGCAACATTTTTCTGTTTGTTTTTACTTAGTTTGTCTTTTTTTTTTTGTCTCAGGGAACCTAAGTTCCTTGAGACTATTCTTATCCTTTTCTTTAGTGTTCGTTTATGCGCAAGTGTTCCAGGTCCGATCTCGTATCCTACGATTCCGAACCAGAGAGGATCGACTCTCCGAGCTAGACGAAACTTTTGGAAGGAAATTCAAGAAGCGGAAGACTTGAGTACGCTTGACACAGTTTACGCTGAATTTGTCGCAGAAAACCCATCCTTAGAAGAGGATACACATATTTCTGCCGCCAGTACAACCATGCCTACTTTAGCCAGCCATTCTGAGCCTACCGTTGCATCTATTCCCAAGGGATTCGAACTCCCTACTACGGGTAATGGAACCTTTGAGATTCGTCCATATTATATCACTTTGGTGGAGCGAAACATGTTTGGAGGAAGCCCCACTGAGGATCCTGCGAAGCATATGGAAAAATTCACCAACTATTGTTGCTCTATTCCTTTAACGAGTGGGGTTACGCAAGATCAAATCAAGTTGGTGTTATTCCCCTTTTCGCTATGAGACGAGGCAGAAGATTGGTTAGGTGAGTTAGATGTGGATGCACTTCGCATCACTGATTGGAATTCTCTGGCTCTTGCATTCTACAAAAGATACTTCCCGCCACAGAAAACCAACGCCATCTGAAGTCAAATTACAAGCTTCAAACAAAGTCCCACTGCGAACTTTAATGAGGCATGAGTTCGCTTCAAGAAACTTGTCAAATCCGTTCCACATCATGGTTTTGATAATTGGTTCCTATGCAACCAGTTTTACAAGGGTTATATGATGATCATAAAGCATTGCTAGATTCTGCTACCAAAGGAAGATTCCAAAATAACACTAACAATGATAATTCTTGGAAGTTTATTGATGAGATAACTACTCACACTGCTGAGTATGGCAATCCCAGGGGTAATGCGAGGCGCAGAAGTTCGGACAATGCCGTTGCAGCTTAGTTGAAGGCATTAACTGCTCAAATTACCGAATTACAAACTTCCAAATCTCTGGAAAATAAACAAACGGTCCATGCCAAGATTCAACAAGAGCCAACCTGTGAAAGATTTGATACCATGGGGCATAATGCGGTAGAGTGTATGAGTACGGTTGAACAAGTACTTGCTTTTCAATCCTTTAAGCAAGGTACACCGTACTCTAACTTTTATAATGAAAGGACGAGAGAGCATCCAAATTTCTCCTACCGAAGTCAGAATGTTCTTAATCTTACCCCGTCGCCACCTCAGCAACAAGGTTCCTCTTATGTGATTCCTCAAAATCGCAATTCTCAAAGAAGTTATAACCGTCCAAATCAAGGAGGCCAAAACTTTCAACAAGCTCCACCTCCACCACTTCCAAGTAATGATATAGCGGAATTGAAAGCCATTTTGCAGCAAAGTCTCATGATACAACAAAAGCAAGATGCTCACATCTCTCAATTACTCTCACATAACAAGATAGTGGATACTCAAATTGCCCAATTGGCAATTTAAAATCCACACAGACAACCGGGCACTCTTCCCCCTCAGGGACACCCTCCACATGAACAAGCCAATGCTATTACTTTGAGGAGTGGGACCCATTACAAAGGCCCGACGATGCCCATCGACGATATTAGTGCACCTTACATGCATCCGAGAAGGTTGGGAAATCTAGATATAAATGGGGGTGAGAACGAAGAAAGTTTGGAAGTTTCTCGTCAAAATTCGAAAAACAACGAAAAAATGCCTGAAAAAGAGGATGCTCGATCGAGCAACATCCCTTTGCTCGATCGAGTCCGAAAAATCTGCTCGAGGAGTTTCTGAAAGTTCCTGTTTCGACAAACTCAATCAAGCAGCTGCTTTGCTCGATCGAGCAGCCCCTAATCAGACTGACAAGTTCTCTACTTCATCTACAAAAGCAAAAGAAGCCGAGCCAATCACAATTACACTTCCTTTTCCTCACCGCCAACATAAATCCAACCTCGATAAACAGTTTGGAAGGTTTATGTATGTAGTCAAGAATTTGCAAGTGAGTGTACCGTTTACTGAGTTGATTACTCAAGTGCCGGCTTATGAAAAATTTATGAAGGAAATATTGACAAGGAAGCGGTCCTTTAATGAAGTGGAGACGGTTGCATTTACTGAGGAATGCAGTGCTGTGTTACAATCCCGATCACCACCTAAGCTAAAGGATCCAGGGAGTTTTTCTATTCCTTGTAATATAGGATGTTTAGCTATTGATAAAGCCCTTTGTGATTTAGGGGATAGTGTTAGTGTAATGCCATTTTCTATATGTAAAAATCTAAATATGGGTCAATTTAATGTTACAACCATGACCTTACAAATGGCCGACCGTTCTATTAAACACCCTTTGGGAATTTTAGAAGACGTACCGGTTAGAGTAGGGAAATTTTTCATACCAGTTGACTTCGTCGTATTAGATATGGCTGAGGACACCCAAATTCCTATCATCTTAGGACGACCATTCTTCCATACAGCGGGGGCGGTTATAGATGTTAAGAATGGGAGACTTACACTAACAGTGGGGATGACACTATCACTTTCAACTTAGATAATGCAATGAAATACCCCATGCTAGAAGAGACATGCCATAGGGTCGATATTGTGGATTTGACTGTTGATGACTGTCTCTTTTTGTGTTTGAATATGGATCCTCTGGAGATCGCCTTAATTTCTAGCACTGCTGAAGCTGGAAGCTCACGGAGTAAGGAAGTAGTTGAGATGGAAAAACCGCTGACATGAGAGGAATGCAAGTTACAAAAGGTGTATAGCTTAGGTAACCCCCCAAAGGTTACCGAGGTAAAGAAACCTGAACTTAAACCCCTCCCCTTTCATCTGAAGTATGTTTTTCTTGATTCCCATGAGATGAATCCTGCAATTGTCAGTGCTAACCTAACTGAAAGCCAACTTACTGATTTGTTGGTAGTTTTAAAAAGACACAAGAAGGCTATAGGTTATAGTATTGATGATTTACAAGATATTAGTCCTGACTTTTGTATGCACCGTATCCACTTAGAAGAAGATCATAAACCTTGTAGGAAGGGTCAACGTCGTTTGAACCCTACTATGCAAGAGATAGTTAGAAAAGAGGTGCAGAAATTGTTAGATGCAGGGATCATATACTCTATTTCTGACTCAAAGTGGGTCAGTCCTGTTCAAGTAGTCCCTAAGAAGGGAGGGACTATGGTCGTCACTAATGAGAAAAACAAGCTCATATCTACTAGACAAGTGACAGAGTGGAGGATGTGTATTGATTATAGGAAGCTTAATGTAGCTACTAGGAAAGAACACTTCCCTTTTCCCTATATTGACCAAATGTTAGAGCGTCTAGCGTGTCATAACTATTTTTGCTATCTAGACGGCTACTCGGGATTCTTTCATATCCCCATTCATCCTGACGATCAGGAAAAGACTACCTTCACATGCCCTTATGGTGTCTTTGCTTACCGAAGAATGCCTTTTGGTTTATGTAATGCCCCCGCCACCTTTCAACGTTGTATGATGGCTATTTTCTCTGATTATATCGAGTCTATTATAGAGGTCTTTATGGATGACTTCAGTGTTTATGGGACTGATTTTAATAGTTGTTTAGCTAATCTGACCAAAGTCTTACAATGTTGTGACAAAAGTAATCTTGTGTTAAACTGGGAAAAGTGCCACTTCATGGTAACTGAAGGGGTGGTACTTGGTCATTTGGTGTCTGGACGAGGCATCCAAGTAGATAAGGTTAAAGTGGAAGTGGTTGAGCAATTACCGTACCCGTTGAATGTTAAAAGTGTTAGAAGTTTCCTTGGTCATGCGGGGTTCTATCGCCGCTTTATTAAGGAATTTTCAAAAATTGCTCGACCATTGACTAAGCTTCTCCATAAGGATGCCCCGTTTGTGTTTATTGATGAGTGTGTTAAGTATTTTGACAGGATTAAACAAGCTCTCATCTCAGCTCCTATTATCCAGTCTCTTGATTGGAATTTGCCGTTTGAGATAATGTGTGATGCCAGTGACTATGTAGCTGGGGCTGTTTTGGGGCAAAGGAAGAATAAGGTGCTACATGCGGTCTACTATGCTAGTAAGACCTTGGATGATGCGCAAGTTAACTATGCTACCACTTAAAAAGAGTTACTTGCGGTTGTCTTTGCTTTAGATAAGTTTAGAGCCTATCTTGTGGGTTCTAAGGTGATAGTCTACACTGACCATGCAACACTTAAATAGTTTTTAGCTAAGAAGGAAGCTAAACCTCGGCTTATTTGTTGGATATTATTATTACAAGAATTTGATTTGGAGATCCGGGATAAGTCTGGTGTAGAGAATGTGGTTGCTGACCATTTGTCTCGTTTAAGGTTTGAAGGGGGAGATTCCGTCCCCATTGATGATTCGTTTGCTGATGATCATCTCCTTGCCATTACCATGGAGACTCCGTGGTTTGCTGATTATGCCAACTATTTGGTTGGGGGAATTATGCCTCCCGGTCAATCTAATCATCAAAAGAAGAGGTATCAACACGATGTCAAGCGGTACTTTTGGTACGATCCTTATCTATTCCGGGAGTGTGCCGATGGCATTTATCGACGATGTATTCCAGACGGTGAGGTACATGCCATCCTTTCTCATTGTCACTCTTCTCCTTATGGCGGTCATCACGGTCCCTCAAGGACATTTTCTAAGGTTATGCAGTCGGGTTTTTACTGGCCGACTATTGTCAAGGATGCTACTACATTTGTCCGTTCTTGTGACGCGTGTCAAAGGACGGGTAATATTTCGCACATGCATGAGATGCCTCAAACAGGTATTTTGGAAGTTGAGATATTCGATGTTTGGGGTATTGACTACCAAGGGCCATTCCCATCTTCCCATGGTAATCAATATATTCTAGTACTAATCGACTATGTCTCCAAATGGGTGGAAGCTATTGCCATTTCCCACTTCCGATGCCAAAGCGGTTGTTAAACTGTTTCAGAAGATCATATTCCCGCGATTTGGGGTTCCTCGTGCTCTCATTAGCGTTGGAGGGAAGCATTTCAATGAACGCCATCTTAACACTTTATTGAAGAAATATGGCGTTACACATCGTCTGGGGTTAAGTTATCATCCGCAGACAAGTGGCCAGGTGGAGGTTTCTAATAGGGAGATTAAGTCAATCCTTGAGAAAGTTGTGAGTAAATACAAGAAGGATTGGAGTCGTAAGCTCGATGACACTTTATGGGCTTACCGAACTGCTTTTAAGACTCCAATAGGTGCTTCTCCATACCGGTTAGTCTATGGCAAGGCATGCCATTTACCGGTAGAGCTTGAGTATAAAGCTATGTGGGCCATTAAAGAGCTTAATATGGATCCCTCACTGGCGGGTGAGAAACGACTTACGCAATTGAACGAGCTTGATGAGTTTCGATTGCATGCCTATCATAATGCTCGGGTTTACAAGAAGAAGACAAAGAAGTGGCACGACAAGCATATAATGCAGCGGGAATTTAAAGTTGGTGATAAAGTATTATTATTTAACTCCCGTTTACGTTTGTTACCAGGTAAACTCAAGTCCAGATGGTCGGGACTGTTCACAGTTGCTAAGTTGAACAAGTTTGGGTCGGTTACGTTACAAACTGACAAGGGTGAAACTTTCAAAGTCAATGGTCAACGCTTGAAGATCTATTATGATGGGGCATTTATAGGAGTGATAGAGGCCGTCGACCTTTTCACTCTTGATAATTCACCATGATTTTGAGGTAACACGGTCGTGCGGGGCCGATATAAACCAGCGCTAGCCGGGAGGCAACCCGATATATAATTGTACTTCATTTGTAAATTTTATTTAAAATGCATTTTAGTTAGCAATTAGCTTAGTTATTAATGTTACGGCTTAATTAGATTTAGTTTGGATAGTTAATACAGGTCTACTTTATGCTCAGAGTGCGGTGAGGTAGAGATCTTACAATTTTATTGAGTGCTTGCAGGTAATAAAATTAGAAGTCGATTTAAGAACGGAAAGAGAAAAAAAAAGGGAGAGAAAAAGAAAATAAGAGCATTCTCTGGGTTGCTCGATCGAGCAGCACCACCTTGCTCGTTCGAGTCGAGTCCGGTCTGACCGGATTCGCAGCAAAAATCAGGTTTTTCCCCAATTTCTTTCCCTTCTCCTTCATTATTTTGACTCTCCTCTTCCTCTCTCACCCATATTCTCTCATTTATCTCTATCAAACACTCTAATAACATTAATTCATTATCTTATTATCATCAACAATCATCATCATACTTGTTTTAAGTACAATCTTTGAAGAAATTGGTCTTATTGCTCTCTAATTTTGCCAAAAACGTGAAATCTAGGGTTTCCTTCTCCTTCTTTGATTTTGTGCTTTTAATTGTTGTTTATTACTTCCTTCCTTAATTCTTTAGTATTTAATCACTCTTACATTGCTTATTGCTCCGTCTTAATTGCCTTTTAGACCCAAATTTGATTTTTTTTTCGAACTAGGGTTTGGTAGAACTGACTTTGTGAGTATTTTGTGGTGTTTGCGTGTTTTATTTGCTTCAATTTTGTCATGTCTAGACAAGGAGGAAGTAGTACGCGACCTAGGGAACCTCATCTCATCCGACAACCTCAAGTTGAAGCGATTCCTAGTAACCCAACATACCCATGGATTGTTTTTAACACCCAAGAACAACATGATCAGTTTGATATGCTTATGGGTCGTCCTATGGACCCTACTCAATGTGTGTGCCCCACCATTCTTGATGCTCTCGGTTTGGGTGATGCTATTTCTACTATGTTTAACCGAATCGGGTTTGGTGGATTATACTCCCAGAATGAACTTTCTTACCGACCGTTGACACTTGAGTTCTTTAGTTCTTTTGATTGGGACGAAGTCAATACGAGTGTATCTTTTCGGTTGCTAAATACGGATTTCGTGTTGTCCTATGTTGAGTTAGCTAGTCATTTGGGTCTTTCTCTTGGTGATGATGATGATGATTTTACTGCTATTCCTTCCGGCTTTCAAGCCGTTGACTACTTATCTCTATTTACTGGTCTTCCTAACCCGCGTGTCAATGCCATGGCTGTAAATGATGTGCAACATTCTTGTTTAAGGTTGTTTCTGCGATTCTTTAGCTTTATTCTGTTTGGTAGGAAAGACTTTAGTAAGCTAAATTCTCATGAAGTTTTATTGCTTGCATCCACTCTTAATCCCAAACATGAGAATATCTTTCAGTTTCACCCAGTCGGCTTGGTGTGTTATGCTTTTTGGAGAGTCAATTCCCCCATCCAAAATTCCTTGGATTGTAGTGCTTTGGTCACTAGATTGGCTAGGCGACTTGTTGGGTTTGGGGGAGACCGTCGGTACACACTCATGACCGAGGTACATGCTCCTAGGGTCGACGAGGAGTACTTGCGCCACACTTTATGCTGGATTAATGCGTTAAGTAACGCTGAATATCAGTGGCGAGTACGGGGGTCCCAGTGGATAGCTCTTCCTGACACCGGTAACCGTCTACCTTCTACGGAGCGGTTGCCTGTTGGTGTAAGTGTCCTCAACAATAGTGTGATTACATAATTAAATCTCAATAATAAGAATACAAAGGGATGAAAGGTATTGTAGTCAACTGGTCAACATTAATCGGTAACGATTGGCTTGCTAGAGTTTGACGTTACTGTCGTATGACGTTGGTGATCAGTTGATCCCTTAAGGTCACACCTATAGGACCATTCCCTTAATTGTAAAGTTAATTAATTGTATATCGATACAGATTAATTAAATACTTAAATTGAACAAATTTTATTTGTGAGTGAAATTTTATGTCTTATTGTAATAAGATTAAATAAGACGCAATTTTGTAATTAAAATGTTATATTACTAAATTTGATTATTGTTTATGAAACAATTTGAGATAAGAATAATTAGTTGATTATAATTACAAAGGGTTATAGATTATATCAACTGGACTTAATGTGACCCATTTTATATATGTAATTGTGAATTACTATTTATTTTGTTACATAATGTGAAATGATATTTAATTGTTAAATATACATTTATCTATCCTAATGACATGTGACATGGTACATGACATACCACATTACAAATGACAAAATTATAAAGATAAAATGGACTCCATTTTATGGGGAGGGGGGGGGGGGGGGGGGGGATGGTTGGTTGTTTTT
>JAIUZE010031913.1:0-18832 GCA_022085475.1 Heliosperma pusillum | reverse complement strand
TAATTGTTGTACCCAAGATGCTTTGAGATATGTCTTTTCTTGTGCTAGAAAGAATACAAAAATTACTGATGATTTTTGTGTCAAGAATTGAATGATGAATTATGTAGAGAAGAAGAGTTTATATAGACCTCTCCCCCTCTCTCCTTTTACACGTCCAAATAGAAGTCTAGTAGAGGGAAGAGTCTTCCCTCTTTTTCTTCTACTTGTATTAGGAATTGGAGTCAAGAAAGGATTCTTCCTTCTTTTATTTATTTAATGTAAAATATGTGTATGTAATATTATAATATATACGTCAATTATAAATATCGTATATTTATAATTTGCTAATTAAATATAACAGTTTATATTTAATTACGAATTAACTTTTAATTCGTTTAAGCTAACATTATTTAATCGTATTAAATAATTACATTATATACATTAATTAGATATAACATTTTATATTCAATTACGAATTAACATTTAATTCGTCTCAGCCAGTATTATTTAATCGTATTAAATAATCGTATCATCATTACATCGACTAATCTTTTAGTCATATACATCGACTAACCTTTTAGACATATAAGGCATCAATATGATCATATGTTTCATATAATCATATCTCTCAAACACATCCTTTAGGTGTGACTTTTAGGGACCAGTTGATCACCGCCATTAAAATGACAATAACGTCAAACTTCTAGCAAGCCAACCGTTATCGATAAACGTTAATCAACTGATAAGAATACTAAGTATACCCTGTGAACCTGTAAGAGATTTATGCACGTTATCACACTAACTGTGGAGGACACTAGCTCCAACAACTAAGCATATAGACATTAGAAATCATTTCCAACGTGACCATGTAGAAAAGGGCAAAATTAAACTCGAATTTTGTAGTACTGGAAATCAATGGGCCGACATTTTAACAAAGGCGTTAGCGAGAAGACGTTTTGAGATTTTGCGGTTGGAAATTGGTTTAATCAGTAGCAATTAAATTCCTCATATTTATTTTATGAACCTGCGTGACTGGCTTGAATAAGACGAGATTATATGATTGTGTCCGTGTATTCCATTGCTAGTATAGTTGTGTTTAAATATTATATATTTTACGTGAGTATCTTGCATATTAAGTATTTTATGGATATTGAATTATGGACTACATATTTGCCAAAAATCTATCTTATTCACTTTCCAAATGAAACAAAAATTCTACCCTTAAAACTCATGTTGGCCGAAAATCTCCACACAACAATATCTTACCATATCTTTTTTATTTACCTAATCCTATCCTTACCATATCTCACAAATATTTACCCTAGATTCTGAAAGTCCATAGACATTAATTAGACTCCTCTAATTAGCTACTAAATTACTTGTTAATTTAGTATTTAGTGATCTATGTAACATGCATGCAAATATAAAGACATTTAAATAAAAGAAGAAATTTCCTCACATTGAAATGGAAATTAAATGGGCACAACAAGAACTCCTTCTTGTTGTTCTTGAGCTAAAAATACGGATGAACAAGAACAATCTCCAAAATAGAAGACCTCCTTCAAGTTGCACCAAGATGATACCAAATAATCTATTCTTATTATTAACTAGATAATAAGATAGATATAATACTACCAATATTAGAATATATTACTACACTAGTAATACTTAGTAAATATTAGTATTATGAGAGTTTTAGTGAGAAGAAGAGTTTTTGAGAGATGTATGAAAAATAATCAAGAATGAACAAATAAAATGACAACCATATTGCCCTTATATAGACAATATGGCCGGTCATGGTAGCCCTCATAAGGGACTTATTTTGCTTATTTTAATTCACATGCGAAGTGGTAGAGTGTAGTGTTGAATGAAATGATTTTAGGTTATTATTCATGTCATAATCACATGTGACTTGTGAGCATGAACAAAAGCAACCATCATCACCTCACCAGCACTACTTGACCGGCCATGTGAGGCCTTATTTGGTCCATTTTGATTTTTGATATTTGTCCCACAAATACTTATTAATCATATGCTTAATTATCTTATATAATTAAATGTTAATTTGATCATATAACAATTATATGACACAAATAAATAAATAATATGTACTTAACATTTTAAGTGATATTTTACCATTATATCAATATATAATGGGTCCCACGATGCTTAGTTAATTTATTTTACAACTCCTTGTAAATATAATTAACTAATTACCTCTATCTCAAAACCTCAACTAATTTAGTAATTTAACGATTAAGTACTAAGTTAAATCTTATTTAATCGTATTAAAATAAGATATAAATTTATTAGTCAATTATCGCATAATTGAAAAATAAGCTTAATCGAATTTGAGTTCTTAACTCAATTTCTAACAATTAACTCTCGTACATATCGAATATATGTAATGTACTAATTAACTGTATCGTATACAAATAATTAGTTACTATTTGGATTTCATCCTTTAGGTGTGACCGAAAGGGATAAGTTGATCACCGCCGTCAAACGACAATAACGTCAAACTCTAGTCAGCCAACCGTTATTGATTTACGTTAATCAACTGACTAATCATATATATAGTCAATAAATATCCCAATTATATTCCTTAATGAGATTTATTAAGTGGCGCACTATTGTGGAGGACATGAACTGTAACCTCTACAAGAATAGAGACTTTCAGGGGTTATAGGAACCAAGTAAATCACTCCCTCACAATATCACTCACTCAAGGAGATGCTAAGAACAATCTGGACTAGGGTAGGCACAACAGATAGGAACCTTGCACCTTAGCACACAAGCACAGGTAACAACGGCTGTGTTTAAGACTCAAGACACGCAAGTAATGACCCTTAGACACTGTAACCTTAGCTCATACACAAGTTAACTAAGAGTTACTACAACACTCAGTTCTTCTGAGGAATTGTATTGAACAAAGTTCAGGTTTCAATAATAATTCAAGTTTGCTTACTTAGGTTACAAAGCTGGCCTTATATAGGCAATTACAAAAGATTTGGACCCTTGAAAGAATGACATCTAAGGGCTTTGAAAAGCCTTACAACTACTGAAAAAAAAAAAAGTCAGCTAATGGAGACAAGCTAAAACAGACTGCAACAACTCAGAAAAGAAGACTGAAAAAGCATGTTTGTCCCTTTCCTGAAATGGTAATGTTGCTTAATTTCTTGGGAACTCTGTGCTTGGCTTGTTTCTGCTGCATCTGGACCTGGCAGTGGCTACACATACGACCTTCCTAACATACTGACTGCATTGTTGCTGATCATACACAAAAATAAAGAGCGTTGGACAGATTTGTTGGGCTTCGTACCAGTTGGCTCTTCAGTATGACCCTTGATACTCTAGGCTGTTTTTGATGGACTTCTAGGACTTATTTGGAAAACTTGTCCTGGACTTTTCTCTTGATAAGGACCTCAACTTTAAGGGAAAAGAATATGGAGCCCTTGGTTGGACTTGTGCTACATGACATTTGACTGATAACCTGGCTGACCTTGGCTTGTTTTCAGGAAAATAGACCCGGCTCTGGTCACTCTCCTTGTGGCTGTTTCTGCTTGATTTCCTGCTAGGTCTTGGCTGTAAGGGGGATGCCTGGGGGGTGTTGTACTTGGTGTTCTAGTTGTGGGGCTCTTGCTTGGCTGAATGGGAGGTGGTAGGCTTCTTTTTGTTGCAGGGGTATAGCTCTGGCTGGCTGAGTTCTTGACCTGTTAGGGTTGGGGTTCAACTCCTGTTGCAAACTCTCCTTCCTGAAAAGGATTTTCCCTCAAATCCTTACTGGCCTCATCATCAGACTCTCCATAGTATGGGCTCAGATCACCCATATTGAATGTTCCATGTATTTCATACTCTCCTGGGAGGTCAATCTTGTATGCATTAGACCCCAACTTCTCAATGACCTCAAAGGGACCCTCTGATCTTGGACTTAGTTTGTTCTTTCTCTTATCAGGAAACCTCTCCTTCCTTAGGTGCAACCATACTATATCTCCTGCCTTGAACTCTCTGGACTTCTTAGGACCTCTTGCTCTGGCCTTATACATCTCATTGGATTTTTTAATCTGTTGTTTCACCTTGGCATGTATCTGCATCATCTGCTCCACCCTGTTCTTTGCATCATAGGGCACTACCTTCCTTGCCATTGGTACAAGGTCTGTTGGCATCAAGGGGTTAGTGCCATAAACAATTTCAACTGGACTTTTACCTGTGCTAGTAGAGGGGGCTCTGTTAAAGGCAAATTTTGCTTGTGCCAGCTTTAAATCCTAATCCCTCAAAGACTTTGAAATAATACACCTAAGGATCCTGCCCAGAGTCTTGTTTGTTACCTCTGTTTGTCCATCAGTTTGAGGGTGATGTAAGGTGCTGAACAGGAGCCTTGTCTTTAGCAGCTTCCAAAGTGTCCTCCAGAAGTGACTCATGAACTTAGTATCTCTGTCAGATACTATGGTCCTAGGTACCCCATGGAGCTTTACAATTTCTTTGAAATACAAGTCTGCAACTCCCATGGCATCTTCAGTCTTTTTGCAGGCAAAAAAATGTGCCATTTTGCTAAATCTGTCCACAACCACCATGACCGAGTCCTTGCCCCTCTCAGTTCTAGGAAGAGCCACAATAAAATCCATGCTAACATCTTCCCAAGACTTATCTGGGACTGGTAAGGGGGTGTATGCTCCAGCTTGAAAGAATGATTTGGATTTCTGGCAAGCACTGCATCTCCTTATCACATCCTGAACATCTCCCAACATCCTTGGCCAATAGAATTGTTCCTGCAGCATGTCATAGGTCTTATGGATGCCAAAGTGACCAGCCAGTCCATTTGAATGGAATTCTTTCACTAGCAACCCTCGGTAAGGACCCCTTGGCACACAGAGTTTGTTCCTATAGGAACAAGAACCCTCCCTGTTTCCAGTATCTACTTCCACTTTTAGGTATGCCCTCCAGTCTTACCACCCAGTCTTCTTTAAAATCAGGATCTTCCCTGTACAACTCCTTCATGTGCTCAAACCCAAGCACTCTTTGCTCTATGTAGGTCAGCATCATGGTCCTCCTTGATAAGGCATCTGCTACCACATTGTTTTTGCCTTCAATGTACTTGCTGGAGAATGAGAAGGATTGCAAGTACTCTACCCACTTAGCATGCCTTATATTCAACTTGTGTTGCCCGTTGATGTACTTGAGTTCCTGGTGATTAGAGTGTAATACAAAGGGTTTGGGCTTCAGGTAGTGACCCCAATGGTTCAAAGCCCTGACTATTGCATATAATTCTTTGTCATAGGTTGAATAGTTGAGTTTAGCACCACTCAGCTTCTCACAAAAGTAGGCCACAGGTTTTTGTTCTTGCATCAGGACAGCACCAATGCCTATGCCACTGGCATCACACTCCACTTCAAATAACTTGTAAAAATATGGGAGAACAAGGATGGGAGAGTCACACAAGAAGTCTTTGATGATGTTAAATGACCTCTCAGCCTTGTCATTCCACATGAATTCTCCTTTCTTCATGCATTTAGTTAAGGGGGCCATGATGGAACTGAATCCCTTGATGAACCTTCTGTAGAAGGAGGCCAGCCCATGAAAACTTCTTACTTCAGTTATAGTTTTAGGGACCTGCCACTCCCTAATTTCTTTTACTTTGTCCTGATCAACAGCAACCCCTTCTTTGGATATGATAAACCCCAAGAACTGAACTTCTTCCTGCATGAAGGTACACTTTTCCATCTTGCCAAACAACTTATGTTTTCTCAGGATATCAAATAACAACCTCAGGTGCTGGAGGTGCTCTTCTGTTGAAGGGCTATAGACCAATATGTCATCAAAGTATACAACAATGAACTTCCCTAGGTAGGGTCTCAGTACCTCAATTATCAACCTCATAAAGGTGCTTGGAGCATTAAATAAGCCAAAAGGCATGACCAACCACTCATATAACCTATGCTTGGTCTTGAAGACTGTCTTCCACTCATCCCCAGCCCTGATCCTCACCTGATGATACCCTTGTCTCAGATCAATCTTGGAGAAGACCTGAGCTTCACTCAGCTCATCTAAGATATCATTCAACCTTGGTATAGGGAACCTGTATTTGATGGTAATGTTGTTGATAGACTTACTGTCTATGCACATCCTTCAGGACCCATCCTTCTTGGGCACTAGCAAGGCAGGAACTGCACATGGACTGAGGGACTCCCTCACAAAACCCTTGTTGAGTAAAACACCAACTTGAGCTTTTAGTTCTTGAGTGGCCTTTGGATCACTCCTGTAAGCAGGCTTATTGGGCAGCATTGCTCCAGAAATGAGATCAATATGGTGTTCTATTTCCCTAAAAGGGGGTAGCCCACTTGGCAAGTCAGCAGGGAACACATCTTCATAATTCTTTAGTACCTGTTGGACCTCAGTTGGAATGCTTCTTTGGGGAAGTAGGACTTCTTTTGTTAGCAGGATGAACACAGACTCATCACCCATGAGCTCTTGAACAACCTTAGCTTCACTCAGCAGCAAGACTTCTTTGGAAACATCACTGACAGGAGTAATGTTTCCCTTAACATTGGGAGGTAAAGGGGCCAATATGATCCTCTTGTTACCAAACTTAAAAACATAGGTGTTGTCCCTCCCATGGTGCATAGAGTCTCTATCAAACTCCCATGGCCTGCCCAACAAAAGGTGGCAAGCATCCATAGGCACAACATCACACAAGACCTCATCAGCATAGCCCTTGCCAATAGAGAATGGCACAACACACTGCTTGTCAACCCTCTATTCTACTCCCTTATTCAGCCATCTCAGTTTGTAAGGGTGGGGGTGTTCTTGTGTGGTTAGGGACAGCTTATCCACTAGGGGTTGTGGAGGCCACATTAGTACAGCTTCCCCCCATCAATTATCATGTTACAAACCCTTCCCCTTAAAGTACATCTAGTCCTGAATATCTGCTGCCTCTGATCATCCTCTAGTGGTTGAGGTTGGGTGTGCATAACCCTCCAGTTCACTAGACTCAAGCCTGCATATGGCTTTATCATTTCCTCACTAGGCTCTTCCTCAGGTTCCTCCAGACTCTCCTCACACACAAGGATCTCATCTTCACCCCACTCCACAACATCCATTGTTGGACCTATTTTATAGTATGATAATGACATGTGCTTACTTGATAATGTGCTTTAATTGAATATATCATATGCATGTAATTGTGTGTTTTAGTCTTATTATAGCTAACCACAATTATGAGAAGAAAGATCAAAGTTATAACAACTTCAGGAATAACTTTGGAAGTCTACATGGAAGTTATAGCTACCTAGTCATAACTTTAAGGAAAAACGCTTCAATCAAGATCTACCTCAAACAAAACAAGACTCAAGATGGAGGGTCTTTATGATCAAGATGAAGATATGATCCGTATACTGAAGATCTTTGTGAAGATTAGATAGTATAGGTCGTCATTCGGTAACTATTCCATTCGAGAGATTTTATGTTCAAAGTTATAGCTTTAGCCTATAACTTTGGATGATAAATGTTGATGCATGATTTTGGAAATAAAATATTTTAAATGTTTTCAAAAGTGAAAGAGTATTTTTATATTTATCAAAAGTTTTCATAGAGAATATAATTATGAGATTCTATTGGTTAATGATACAACTTATGGGTTGTCATGCTACCTAGGGTTTGTAATATATTATATCTCAATTTGTTGTTAACCTAATAAGCCCATCTAGGGTTTGAGCCACCTAGGGTTTCGTGTAAACCAAGGGATTGTGCCACATAGGGTTGCGTGCCTCCTAGGGTTTCGTGTAGCTAGGGTATTTCGGCCTCCATAGGTTGTTTCCCTTATTTACCTTAATCTAGGATTCTACTATATCTTTACAACAATATTTTCAGATATTAAAGATAAATATATTTCTAAAAGATAAACCAAATAATTTTTTGAGATAAAGATATTTCTAAAAGATAAAGCAAATATTATTTTATGGTATTAAAGATAAATATCTTTCTTAAATATTAAGCTAGGGTTTTAGATCTACTATGCTTCTATTACTATAAATACTCCTTCACATCTTAATGTTGAATTACACAAAAGAGACACGAGTCACACGCACAACACGTTACATACTTACTTGTTATTATTTTCCAAAATTGTTTTAAAGCAAACCTTTGAGCAAAATATTTATTATTTTAAGAGTTTTTTTTTCAAAAGAATCGTGCATCAATTATTATCAATCGATTGAGTGAAATACGTTATTGGATAATAGTACATCATTATAATCTTACAATTCTTTAACGGGAATCTGTGTGAGTTATATTGTACTTTCTTATTAGCGTAAGATAGTATAGAGTATTTAGCGATACTCACCTTGAGTTATAATCATAGTGTTGATTATACGAGTGGGGTGATAATTTTTGTAATCCGTAGAAAGGTACTAAGAATTATTAATCGAGAATAGTGGACGTAGGTTTCAACGTGTGAAACTGAACCACTTCAAAAATCCGTGTGCCTCTGTCTACTCTCTTTACTTTTCGTTATTTCGTTACTTGCGCTTACTTTGATTAATTAATTAGTTGATTTTAATCTATAAGATCAAATAATTAATTACATATCATATAAATCGAAAAAGTGGGGCTAGTTATTAATACTCAATTCACCCCCCCTCTTTCGTATTCGATCAATAGACTCTACAATTGGTATCAGAGCCTCGTGCTCTTGATTGCCTTACAGCAAGGAGTCTAATCCGTTTATCTTTTTATTTTTATTTATTTTCCGCTGCATTTAATTTTATTTTAATGGATTCCAAACATCTGAAGTGTCCCGTATTCGATGGGAAGAACTACAGTTTATGGAGAAATATGATGACTCATTTTATAAAGGGTAAGGATTGGGAGTGTTGGCTAAGCATTAAGAATGGCCCTAATAAGATCATGCTTGGATCTGTTAATGACACTCACATCGAAAAGAAAGAAGATGACTATGTTGAGGCAGATTATAAGAAAGCTGAGAAAAATTCAAAGGTTATCAGTCTGTTGCAAAACGGCATGACTCATACTGAATTTGATCGTTTCTCATCTAGTTCTACTGCCAAGGAAATATGGGATGGTCTAGAGTTAGCATATGAGGGGACAACTGTTATCAAAAAGCAACGTACTGCATTACTGATGCGAAAATACGAATTGTTCTCTATGGAACACAATGAATCGCTTGACAGCATGTCCACTCGCTTCTCTAGTATCATTTATGAATTAAAAAATCTTGGAAAAACTTTTGACTCCGAGGAAATTGCCAGGAAGATCCTTAGAAGTCAATCTAAACGATGGAGACCTAAGGTGTCGGTAATTGAGGAATGTAAAGATCTATCTAACCTATCTTATCAAGAGCTACTTGGAACCCTAATGGCTCACGAGATTACTCTTGATGAAGATGAGGCAAATGATAGTAATAGCAAGAAAGTGGCTCTACAAGCCGAATCTAGTGAAAGACATGATTCGGACCTTGAAGATGAAACAGTGTTGTTTGCTAGACATTTTAAGAAAAAATTCTTTAATAAACCACAAGGGAAAACGTTTAACAATAACACTAATAAATCTTACAAAAAGCCAATTGAGTCAAAAGGGTCTCTTTCAAGTCGTGGTTGCTTCAAATGTGGGGATAATGATCACATGATCAAAGATTGCCCCACATGGAAGAAAATCAAAGACACAAATCAACGAGACAAAACCAAGAAGGAATTCAAGCAAGTGATGATGGCTTATTGCTGGGGAGATCTCGACACAGAGGACGACGAGTCAAAGGAAGAGGAAGTCGCCAACTTGTGTCTAAGCAACGTCAGTCTTGACCTAATTTCTGACAGTGACAATGAAAGCGAATCCGAGATGTGTCTTGTTGGCAACTCAGATTCAGAACCAGATTCAGAAGATGACGAAGAGGTTAGTCATCTTGACCTTAAAAAGCAAGTTAAGAATTTATCTAAGAAGTCTTTAATTAAGTATTTTGAAGAAGCCTTAGATCATTGTCATGAGCAGAGTCTAGAATTGAAAGATCTTAAAGAACAAATTCTTGAGATTGCTGAGGAAAACCAACTTCTTAAGGCCAAAGCTAAAAAGCTCAAGTCTAAAGTTATGGCAACTTCAGCTATAACTTCAGACAAGACAAATGTTGAGAAAGAAGCTCTTGAGTCTAAAGTTATAGCTAATGAAGCTATAATCTCAGAGTTAAAGCTCAACATTAAGCATCTTCAAGCCAAAGTTGTAGCTAATGAAGCTATAACTTTAGAATTGAAGAAAGTCAATGAGCTTTTACAATCTGAAGCTAAGGCAAAGGAAGTTGTTATTCTTGATCATGAGAAAGTAAACTCTTTTCTTTCTCAGCAATTGAAAGATTTGAAGGCTGAATTCTCCCAAGCCAAAAGTCAACATAATGAGGAGAAACTTATCTTGAACAAACGTTTCAATGATTTTCGTGAAAATTTCAAAAAGAACAATCCCTCCAAAGACGCGAATGTAGATCATTCGTCGTGTGAAAAAGAAATTCAGTCTTTGAAGGAATTGCTCCTACATGCACGAAAAGTTCATGATAAGTGGGAAGGAAGTCAGAAGGTCTTAGACTTCCTTACCGAACAATCTAATAATAACATGAAGATGGGTCTAGGTCATGAATGCTATAGTCGTAGAGACCATGATAAGTGAAAATCCACTCCTTCTGACCGTGATTTCAGAAGAAGGAAGTACGTCAATCTTTCAGAATATCTGATTTGAAATTATTGTGGTCACAACGGTCATATTAAAGATAATTGTATTAAATATGTTAACGACAACAAAAGTCAAACTGATTTTGTGAAAGAGCATGACGTGTCTAGTGAGTCCGAATCTGAACCTCAACATGATGAGGTTAGAAATAATGAGTTTAGATGGTTTTATGACATGGCTTTCGATTACACATTTGTACCTTCAAAATCTAAACCTAATGTGAATCAGAAGCAGTCGTTTAAACCTAATGTGCGTCACAACAATATCAAACCTAGCAAGTCCTATCCTAAGAAGAAAAGAATTGTTAAACAGATATGGGTTAGGAAGGATCAAATATATAGAGTCACTAACCATAAAGGACCCAACTTAGCGTGGGTACCTAAAAGCTGTATTTGATTCTCTTGCAGATAATAGTGAAAGAAAATAATCATAGTGTTGATTATACGAGTGGGTTGATAATTTTTGTAATCCGTAGAAAGGTACTAAAAATTATTAATCGAGAATAGTGGACGTAGGTTTCAACGTGTGAAACTAAACCACTTCAAAAATCGTGTGCCTCTCTCTTATCTCTTTACTTTTCGTTATTTAATTATTCGTTCTTACTTTGATTAATTAATTAGTTGATTTTAATTCATAAGATCAAATAATTAATTACATATCATATAAATCGAAAAAGTGGGGCTAGTTTTTAATACTCAATTCACCCCCCCCCCCTCTTTCGTATTCGATCAATAGACTCTACATAAAGGCTGAATTCTCCCAAGCCAAAAGTCAACATAATGAGGAGAAATTTATCTTGAACAAACGATTTAACGATTTTCGTGAAAACTTTAAAAAGAACAATCCCTCCAAAGACTCGAATATAGACCATTCGTTATGTGAAAAAGAAACTCAGTCTTTGAAGGAATTGTTCCTACATGCACGAAAAGTTCATGATAAATGGGAAAAAAGTCAGAAGGTCTTAGACTTCCTTACCGAACACTCTAACAATAACATGAAGATGGGTCTAGGTCAAGAATTTTACAGTCGTAGAGACCATGATAATTGCAAATCCACTCCTTCTGACCGTGATTTCAGAAGAAGGAAGTATGTTAATCTTTCAGAATATCTGATTTGCAATTATTGTGGTCACAACGGTCATGTTAAAGATAATCGTGTTAAATATGTGAACGACAACAAAAATCAAACTGATTTTGTTAAAGAACATGACGTGTCTAGTGTTAATGAGTCTGAACCTGAACCTCAACGTGATGAGGTTAGAAATAATGAGTTCAGATGGTTTTATGACATAGCTTTCGATTACACATCTGTACATTCAAAATCTAAACCATATGTGAATCAGAAGTAGTCATTTAAACCTAATGTGCGTCGCAACGATAAAAAACACTATAATAAACCTAGAAAACCCTATGTTAAGAAGAAAATAATTGTTAAACATGTATGGGTTAGAAAGGATCAAATATACAGAGTCACTAACCACAAAGGACCCAACTTAGCGTGGGTACCTAAAAGCTGTATTTGATTCTCTTGCAGATAACAGTGAAAGAAAATAATCTATGGTATCTCGACAGTGGATGTTCGAGACACATGACCGGAAACAAGAATTTATTTCTTTCACTAGAGCCCTTCAACAGTGGCAAAGTCACCTTTGGAGACAACAAGAAGGGCAACATAATTGGTGTAGGTAAGATTGGTATATCTTCTTCACATGCTATTAATAATGTATATCTGGTAGATGGCCTTAAGCATAACTTGCTTAGTATCTCTCAATTATGTGACAAAGGAAACAAAGTCGTTTTTCATTCAAATGTTTGTCGTATCATAGTTGAAGGAACTAGCAATGTTATCTTAGAAGGTCTACGTAAACGGACCGTGTATATGATTGATTTAAACAAAGTCACTACAAGTTCCTTTACGTGCATGAAAGTCACTGTGGATGATTCATGCTTGTGGCACAAGAGGTTTGCACACATCAGTCCAACGATTTTAAAGAAACTCAAGTCTTGGGATTTAGTTGAGGGTCTACCCTCAATCAAATTCGAACAAGAAAAGATGTGTGACTCATGTGCCCGTTGTAAACAAGTTAGATCCTCATTCAAACCAAAACGAGTAGTAAGTACAGAGCGTCCACTTGAGTTGGTACACATGGATTTGTGTGGACCCATGAAAGTTAGAAGCCGCGGTGGATCAAGGTACGTATTCGTCCTAGTCGACGACTACTCAAGGTATGTATGGCCTATCTTTCTATTTACTACAGATGAAACTTTCGATGAGTTTGTAGTACTAATGAAGCTTGCCCAAAACAAGTATGATAAAAAGTTAGTTTTCATTCGTACGGATCATGGCACCGAATTTGATAATCAAGCTTTTATAGAATATTGTAGGGAGAATGGTGTAGGACATAACTTTTCTGCACCACGAACCCCACAAAAAAATGGTGTCGTGGAACGTATGAATAGAACATTAGAGGACATGGCCCGCACTATGCTTTTGTGTAGTGGCCTTCCTAAGAGCTTTTGGGCAGAAGGCATAAGTACTGCATGCTATGTGCACAATAGAGCTATGATTAGACCTATTCTCAAAAAGACTCCCTATGAACTTTTAAGAGGGAGAAAACCCAATATAGCTCACCTTCGTTGCTTCGGGAGTAAATGTTTTGTGCATAATAATGGAAAAAGTAAATTGAGCAAATTTGATCCACGAAGTGACGAAGCTGTGTTTGTTGGTTATTCTAATCATAGTAAAGCTTTTAAAGTTTTTAATAAAAGAACGTTGTGCATAGAAGAAAGTGTTCATGTTGTATTTGATGAAGATAATTTGCCTGAACAAGTTGAACAGAATGAAGAAGAAGACATGAATGATCCAGACTTTCGCCTTTCAAGGGAAGACGAGCCAGTTAATAATGAAGAAGTTATTTAAGGAATCAATGATGAACTTGATAAATCCGCAAATGACCTTGAACAGAGAACTGAGACAATTGTTGATGATACGAATGTCTCTTCTCAAAACAAGGAAAAGGAAACTGAAGTTATAGCTGATGATGCTATAACTTTGAACCAGAATCAAGATAGTGTAACTGAAGTTGTACCAACTTCAGCTATAACCCCAGAGTTCAACTTAGGGGGAACCAATCTTGATTCTGAATCATTTGAGGAAAATGAAAGTTCATCACATGATGATGAGCCTAGAAACTCTAAGAAATGGAAATATAAGAGTTCTCATCCTATGGATAGTATCCTAAGAAGCTTGAATAAGGGAGTTCAAACGAGGCGAACTTTAATTAACTTTTGTTCATTCTATTCTTTTCTGTCTACCATAGAGCCTAGCAACATCAAAGAAGCTCTTGCAGAATCCGACTGGATTGTAGCAATGCAAGAAGAGCTTCAACAGTTTGAACGTAATAAAGTATGGCACCTCGTGCCACGACCTTCTAATCGAACTGTGATTGGTACTCGATGGGTATTCAGAAATAAATTGGATGATTCAGGAGTTATAGTTCGTAACAAGGCTCGTTTGGTCGTTCAAGGTTATAATCAACAAGAAGGGATTGATTATGACGAGACATTCGCTCCAGTAGCAAGACTTGAAGCTATTCGCTTGCTCATCGCCTTCGCAGCTCACAAAGAAATGAAATTATTCCAAAGGGACGTTAAGACTGCATTTCTTAACGGTTATTTGGAAGAAGAGGTTTTTGTTGAACAACCTCCCGGATTTTTGAATAACAAATTTCAAAACCATGTTTTTAAACTCGATAAAGCTTTTTATGGTTTGAAACAAGCGCCTAGGCTTGGTACGACAGATTATCTAAATTTTTATTACAAAACAATTTTAAAAGAGGATCTGTCGACAAAACCCTATTTTTAAAATCCGAGGGTTCTGATTTACTTGTTACTCAAATTTATGTAGACGATATTATTTTTGGTTCTACTAACAATAAATTGTGCAAGTATTTTTCAGATCTAATGACCTCAGAATTTGAAATGAGCATGATGGGAGAATTAAAATTCTTCCTAGGATTGCAGATTCAACAAACCAAAGAAGGCATAAAGATTCACCAACAAAAATATGTCAAGGAGCTAATCAGAAAAATTGGTATGGAGAACGCTCATCCAATGGACACACCTATGGTAACTGACAAAAAGTTGACCTTAGACGAAAATGGTAAGTCCGTAGATGAGACTACATATCGAGGTATGATTGGTTCTTTATTATATGTAACTGCAAGTAGACCTGACATTATGTTCAGCGTATGTGTCTGTGCTAGATTTCAATCATGTCCTAAGGAATCACATATGATTGCAGTTAAACGTATCTTGAGATATTTAATTGGTACATCTAATTTATATTTGTGGTATCCACTTGAGTGTAATTTTGATCTAGTAGGATATTCAGACGCAGATTATGCGGGATGTTCTTTAGATAGAAAAAGTACCTCTGGATTCGCTACTTTTGTTGGACCATGCATAATTACTTGGGGCTCAAAGAAGCAAAATTCGGTTGCGTTGTCTACTGCAGAAGCCGAATATATCGCTGCAGGACTGGTATGTTCTCAACTACTTTGGTTAAAACAACAACTATGTGATTATGGTGTTAATGTTGGTTGTATGCCTGTTTTCTGTGATAATACGAGTGCTATTGTTATTTCTAAGAACCCCGCTCAGCATTCTCGTACTAAGCATATAGACATTAGACATCATTTTTTGCGTGACCATGTAGAAAAGGGCAACATTAAACTCGAATTTTGTAGTACTGATGTTCAATGGGCTGACATTTTAACAAAGGCGTTCGCGAGAAGACGTTTTGAGATTTTGCGGTTGGAAATTGGTTTAATCGGTAGCAATTAAATTCATCTTATTTATTTTGTGAACCTGCGTGACTGGTTAGAATAAGACGAGATTGTATGACTGTGTCCGCATATTTCATTGCTAGTATATTTGTGTTTAATATAATATATTTTACGTAAGTATCTTGCATATTAAGTGTTTTATGGAAATTGAATTATGAACCACATTTTTGCCAAAAACCTATCTTATTCACTTTCCAAAATTGAGCCAAATTCTACCCATGTATCCTATGCTAGCCGAAATTCTCAAATAAAATCACCTTACCATATCTTTTTATTTACCAAATTCTATCCTTACCATATCTCAACAATTAACCACCCAAGATTCCTTTTCCTACCATAATTAAAAAAAAAAAAAAAAAAAAGGGAAATAAGGAATTGGGGCCGGCACACCCATGTGCCCAAGTACAAAAGTAACACAAATTCTTACATCTCATTATTACCCTCTTACACCTTTCACTTTCACCACATCAATACTCAACCAATTTTTTTTACTCTTCCTCTTCAATCTCACGGCACCCACAACAAACAACACACAAACACCCAAACCTTCAACCATCATCAATGGCTTCCACTAGATCAAAAATCTCCAAGAACCCAAACCCAAAAACTCCCAAGCCTAGTATGCCCAAAAATACCTCTTCTCCTCCCACACAAACATCACCCAACCCAAACCAAACCGAGTCCGGTGCGGGTCTTGAGGGTACGAAAAGAAGACGGTTAAATAAAGGCAAAGGTAGACTCCAAGACGAAGCTAAAACCGAAGTTGCTAACACGGTTCCCGAGACACCAACACGGGTTACATTGCGTGATTTTTCGCCTCAAGAAACATCTTCCGGGCTTGATAAACTCCGTCTCACAAAAGACGAAAGAAAGCTTGTAAACCGAGTTGCTCAGTATGGAATACACGGTGGTCGTTATTATCCGAAAGCTTGGTGTGACAAATATAGGGCTTTGGGATTCTTTACCGATTTTCTGAATTTCCAAGAATGGGAAAACGTGGCTCAGTTTTCGGGTCCTGTTTATCCGATTGAGGTAATACAGTTCTTTTCTTCTGTTTCATTAAACGATGGAGTGTTGAATGCCGTTATAAATGTCCGTTCAGTTTCGATTTCCGTGACGGACTTTTGTACTCTGTTTTCGGTTCCTGATGATGGAATCAAAATCAATCCGAGTACGTCATGGGAGGAACTGACGGACATGGCTAAGTTGGAAGTTAAGAAGTATTTTGATGTTGGGGCGTCGTTGTCGAGTTGTGTGTTGGCGGGTAGTGTGTCTCCTAAACTGAAATTTTTGCTGATTTTTCCGGGATTGAGTCCAAATTGGATATGTTCGTCGGTAGTATACTGGAGCGCTTAGACGCGCAGGACAAGAAAATTAAGGCGGTATTGGACACGGTTGTTCAAGCCGTGGCAGTGGGTTCCTCGAGCTCAACCCGTGACCAAGGTGGGTCGGGTGTGAGTCGTGAGATGAGAACGTGGATGAATGGTATGGATGATCGCATTGCTAAGTTGGAATGGAACATTGTTGATTGTAAGCAAGAAGTGTATAGGCAAAGGGATCGGATGACATTTTTGGTGAGCCAAGGCGGTTCTTTGGTTAAGAGTGGAACGGATATGCGTGAGGGGATGCGGACTATATATGATGCGACGGAGGCTCTTTCGTTGAAAGTTCAGAACTTTGACGTTTGCCTCACCGCTCAAGCTACACATGTGTCTTCTTGCCTTGACCGTCTCTCCACTCTTGAGTACCGCACTAGGCCCGGTTATAAAGCACCCTAGCCTTATCCACCTACCCACAATGCCTTGCTTTTCTATCCTTGTTTGCTTATCTCTTGAACTACTTAACCATATTCGGCCCATTTTGGCATGTTTAAACAATTGTTCTATTCGGCCCAATGGCAACTAATACTCTATTTTGTGGTTTGTAGTTTTAATTAACATTTACTCTTGATTTTGCTTGGTATATATCGTTTTATATTGCGTATTTTTCATATCTATTTCTTGCCTTGACATGTGTTATTCTAGTCGTTTCATGTCTTTGTTCTTGTCTTTTCAATGATGCCAAGAGGGGGAAGAAATGATATGATTTGTGTCTTTGCTTAAGCTTGTCCTTGTCAAGACTCGTTATCTCTTAAAGTCTTTCACGTTATAACTTTGGCTAAGTTGTTATGTTCTTGCGATCAAAGTTGCTATAACTTTGGAGTGCTTTGTTGAGGGGGAACCATACTTAGTCACATTGTTAAGAGGAAATCATATGAGACTTGTCATCATCAAAAAGGGGGAATTTGTTGGACCAATTCATAGTTTTGATAATGACATGTGTTTACGTAATAATATGTTTTACTCGATATATCATATGCGTGTAATTGTGTGCTTTAGTCTTATTATAGCTAGCAACGATTATGAGAAGAAAGATCAAAGTTATGAGAAGAAAGATCAAAGTTAGGCATAACTTTGATAAAGTCTGGAAGACAAAGTTATAACAACTTCAGGAATAACTTTGGAAGTGAACATGAAAGTTATTGTTAACCAGGCATAACTTTAAAGAAAATCGCTTCAAACAAGATCTACATAATACTACACAATACTCGAGATGGAGGGTCTTTGTGATCAAGATGAAGAGATGATCGATCCGTGTACTGAAGATATTTGTGAAGATTAGATAGTATAGGTCGTCATTCGGTAACTATTCCATTCGAGAGATTTTATGTTCAAAAGTTATAGCTTTAGTCTATGACTTTGGATGATAAAATATTGATGCATGATTTTGGAAATAAAATGTTTTGAAATGTTTTCAAAAGTGAAAGAGTATTTTATATTTATCAAAAGTTTTATTAGAAAATATATTTATGAGATTCTATTGGTTAGTAATACAACTTATGGGTTGTCATGCTACCTAGGGTTTCTAATATATTCTATCTCAATTTGTTGTTAACCTAATTAGCCCACCTAGTGTTTGAGCCATCTAGGGTTTCGTGAAACCTAGTTTGTGCCACCTAGGGTTGCGTGCCTCCTAGGGTTTCGTGAGCTAGGATTCGGCCTCCATAGGTTGTTTCCTTAGTTTACCTAATCTAGGATTCTACTATATCTTTACAACAATATTTTGAGATATTAAGATAAATTTATTTCTATAAGATAAACCAAATAATATTTTGAGATAAAGATATTTCTAAAAGATTAGCAAATATTATTTTATGGTAAGATAAGTATCTTTATTAAATATTATACTAGGGTTTTAGATCTACTATAATTCTACTACTATAAATACTCATTCACATACAATTGC
>JAIUZE010031910.1:0-16651 GCA_022085475.1 Heliosperma pusillum | reverse complement strand
AACGTCCCCGATCCTGAGGTGGTATTGTCTTTAGTTTTTGTTAGCTTTGTTCATTGTTGAAGATTCCCAAATTATTTAGCTTTTGGTCATTCATTATACAGTCTCCATGTTTTGGTTTCTGCTGATATTGCTGTGTATAGTGCTTATGATATTGCTGTCTTTGTTGGTTTCTGCTGATTATTATTGCAGTGTATAGTGCTTATGATATTGATGTCTCTAATTATAATTAAAAAAAAAATAAAGGTAAGCAACAACAACGGTTGTTGTAAATATACCCGTTGTGGTTAGTAATAACAACGGTTATTAACCATAAACCGTTGTCATAGTGTTTAATAATTACAACGGGTAGACTACTATAACCGTAGTCATTACTCTATCACAACGGTTTGTTTATGATAACCGTTGTCAATATTTGTAGATAGAAAACACACAACACTAATAATACGACTGTACTGCAACACAAAAACTCTATCACAAAGCGATCATTTTTCTGTCATCATCTCCCTTATTATTTTTGAATTTGTGAATTTGTGAACTATTTCTTGAATTTGTGAATTTGTGAATTTGTGAATGTCATTTCCTGAATGTCGTTTATTATTTTCACCAATTCAATGTCGTTTATTAGCAAATTTATTAATGTCATTTCCTGAATGTCATTTCCTGAATGTCATTCAATTCTAATTTTGCTTTATCGATTGAATAGCTTTGAATTGAATTAGTTTAATTACTTCTAAACTTAAGTCAAAAAACAAATTAACGTATCAACATTAATATTATTAAATAATAAGTTCAAACGGCGCCACACACAAATGGCGCCAAAACAACCACAAACAACTACAACCAAACAACAACAACAAACTAAATTGAGTCCGGGTAAATCTCCCGGATAGCTGCCACCGCTAGAGCATATGCATCAATCGGGTCAGCCTCGGCCAGAGCCAACCCTTCCCACTGCTCTACCTGGGTCACTTCAACGAGGTCGACCCCATTTGGCCAACGGTGACGGTCATGTTCGGAAGCCACCCATAGATATGGCCCAGGCTGGTGGTCCGTGCTCTCAATATGAGAAGGCATTTCTTTCATGATGCAAGCATATGGTTTAGTAAAAGTTCCAGACATTTTGTATGGTTGATGTTAGTATTGAGGCTGGGAAATTTTGTATGGTTTAGCAAATATGTTATTGATTAGAGTTGGGAATTTTGTATGTGGTTGATAACCTGCTTGTATTGAGGCTGTATTTATAAAGAGTTATTTATTGAAGTTATTTATTCACATGCATGCATTGGTTCACATGAAGGCATTGATTCACAACGACTATACATTCACATGCATGCAGTACGTTATTGATTGAGTAAATGTGTGAATATGCAGTACGTTACATTTCCTATGTAGTCAATGCACTTACTGCAATATGCAGTAACTCTATCACAACGGTTGTGGTCACGAAAACCGTTGTGGTTAGTAATAACAACGGGTTTTGAATATGCAGTACGTTACATTTCCTATGTAGTCAATGCCCTTACTGCAATATGCAGTAACTCTATCACAACGGTTGTGGTCACGAAAACCGTTGTGGTTAGTAATAACAACGGGTTTTTAACCAATACCCGTTGTTATTGCTCAATATTATTATTTTTAATTAAAAGATATTGCAGTCCAAACCCGTGAATAAACAACAGCAGAACCAACATTGATTAAAAGCATCCATTGAACATCATCAATGGCAGCATAACCCCTCTATAAATACAGCCTCAAAACCCCTCCTTTAAATATTACATAACTACCCTAAAATTAATATCATCAATGGCAGCAGTTAACCTTCCCAACGATGAGACGACCCTTACAAAATTGATTGCAGATGAGGAGGCGGCTCTTGCCGTAGTTCCCGCTGATCATCACCCATTGATTAAAGGATCCATTGAACATCGAAGGGATTATTGGATTGAGAGGCGTGAAGCAGTCCGACTTGTCAACCAAGCGTCGTCATCATCATCGTCCTCTGGCTACCCACGTCGTCCTTATACTCGCAGGTTGGATGCCGCAAGAGATATGTTGAGCTGTACCCGTCCTACCTTATCTCCACATGCAAGACGTGTACTTGCAGGCATTGAATCTGTTATTGCAAAATACGAGGTTAATGATCCGGAAGTCATCAGTATCATCAATATTGTTCCGGATTGTTGGTGGCAGTGTGAGAAAAGCTTTTTACACTTAACCGGAATTGTTCCGGATTATTTAACATCTTTATTTATTTTATGTCGGATGAATGTAATGTACTTTATTATAAAATCTAGGTTATTCCTAATGAAATCAATGAGAAAGAATGTTGTTTAAAGTGTTTGAATTGATGTTCAATATTTTGATGTTTGATCAATATATAGCGATAATCTACTATATATATATAGAAGTATATAAAAAAGGGTTTAGGGTTTAGGGTTATTTAGGGTTTAGGGTTTAGGGTTTAGGGTTTAGGGTTATTTTGAAGTAACACACGTATACTAATAATGATACTTAATAATTAAAAGTGATCCGACCCGAAAATGATACTTAAAAATCATCACGCGGATAATAAATAATGATTTCTATCGAATTAAATTAAATAACCCGATACTAGCTAATTATTTTTGGGTCGGACAGTTTCAGGTTTGTGATGCAAAAACGGCCCGACGAATCTAACTACCTGATCGGAATATGGCATATTATTATTAACCATTTATTTGTTGATAAAACGTATGTACATACATACACAATAATATAATATATATTATATATAGGTGGTAAAAAAGAAATAAACCGTCCTTTTTAATTAATTTGAGCATATATATATATATATATAGAATTGGGATCCGGTGAGAACCACTAAGATAATGAGAACCGTGAGAACTCCGCCTTACAAAATTTATTTTTTAAAACTAACGAAATATTTGGATTCGGGGTAGAATATTATGGCTAAATAACATATTTCTTGGCCGAAAATTAATAAGCTACTGACGAAAATCGAGTCGAAATAGATTTTACTCTTTTTAATGCACCAACTACTCAGTTTCATGTATCTAAAAATTTTCACGCAGCTAGTACTCGTTTTCATGCATCTAGAGCTAGTTATTTTCATGCACCTACTAATTATTTTCATGCATATAACAATTTTCATGCACCTAGTGCTCGTTTTCATGCATTTATAATAGTTTTAGTTTGTCTAATTAAATTTATGTACATTAAGTACATATTTTTTTAATATAATCAATAAATTTTGTTTACTTACTGCAAATATTTTGATTGAATAAACTAAACTAATTGTAAATGATCCATCAAAACTTTCGAAACAAGATTTGGTAGAGATTTAGTGAGACTTCTCATGGTTCTCATTATGTTAGTGGTTCTCACCGGATCCTGACCCTATATATATATATATATATATATATATATATATATAGAGCAAAGATCAATTGAGTCCACCCCATTCCCTAGAGTCCTTGAGTCCTCTTTAGAGCCATTGGATATGGGGAGATGGAAGGCTGAGATTGATAGTCCTAAAGGGTGATTAATATCACTCCCTCTCTACTTTCACTAATTAATCATTAATTCCACTAATTTCCCTCTCATTTAATATATAAACTTTTCCTCACAATTACTTCTCTCTCATCTCACATAATTTCATCCCCTTCATCTCTCTAAAACCCAAATAAATCAAACCCCAAATAAATCAAACCCCAAATAAATCACTCATACTCCATTACTCATACAACACCACCCAACCATCACCAACACCCACCACTACCAACCTTCCATCGACAATAACAATCACCGCCACCAACCGTCCCACCAACACCGTGCTCCAGACACAACCCCACGACCACCGTCCTCCACCGTCACTATAAAAAAAAGTAGATCTGAAAAAAAATGTAAATTTGATAAAAACCACCACAACTTCCACCAACACGACAACTACCCTTCTCCGCCGCCTCCTCCACTGCCCACTGCCGCCTCTCCTCTCTCCTCCGGCGCCTCTCCTTTCCTCCTCCTTCTCAGCCGCCTCTCCTCTCTCCTCCGACGCCTCTCCTTTCCTCCTCCTTCTCAGCCGCCATCTCCTCCACCCACACCGTTGTTGGTTGTCGTGGTCAGAGGAGGGGGTTGGTAAGCGCGGGGTTGGGTGGGGCTGGTTGTTTAGGGTGGGTGGTTGAAGGCGGAGGTGGGTTGTCGTGGTTGTTGTTGTGTTTTTTTTTTTTTCCTTTTCTCAGATCTAGTCATTTAAATTCTATGTATATATTTTTTTTCTTTTTCATTCTTGTTTTCATTTTTGTTTTTGGATTTTTGTCCAAATCTGAAAAAGGGTGTAGTTGTTGGTGTTGATGACGATGCACCGATTATAATTACACATATTGTTTATTAAAATAACACGAATTCTCTGTTAAAGTAACGCATCTTATTTATTAAAGTAACATATATATATATTTTTTATTTTAGTAACACAAATAACCTTATTTTTGGGGATTTGTTTTTTTTTTTTTAGTTTTCAGATCTAGTTGTTTTTTTTATATATATATTTTTTCAAATTTGAAAAAGGTGTTAAATGTCAATTATTTTTATTAAAGTAACACAAATTCTCTATTAAAGTAACACAAATTCTCTATTAAAGTTACACACTTTATTTGTTAAAGTCACATATATCGTCTCTTAAAGTAACATTCATTATTAATTAAAGTAACACAAAATGACCTTAAAGGTTACACTTGTGGCTTTCAGATTTGTTTTTTGTTTTAATATTTATATATATATTTTTTAGAAATGTTTTTCCATTATTGTTTCCCAATCTGAATTAAGGGTGTAGTTGTTGTTGACAATGACTCTATTAAAGTTACACCTTTTATTTATTAAATTCACATATACCGTCTATTAAAGTTACACATTTTATTTATTAAAGTCACATATATCTTATATTAAAGTAACACACTTTATTTATTAAAGTAACACAAAATGACCTTAAAAGTTACACTTGTTGATGTCAGATCTGTTTCTTTTTTTAGTTTTTACTCTTGTTTTCAAATTTTTTTTCTAGATCTACCTTGCTTTTTACATAGTTTTTACTACATTTACACTCATAGAGAACTACAGTTACACTCATTGAGGACTACAGTTACACTCATAGAGGACTACAGTTACACTCATAGAGGACTACAGTTACACTCATAGAGGACTAAAGTAACACTCATAAATTTGTAGTAAACTACGTAGATTCAACATGTAATAAAATTCAAAAAATTCCACTCAAAATGACCTAAAATTACTAAAGTTACACTCGTAAAATATTAGAGTTACACTCGTAAATCATCAAAGTTACACTTGTAAAATGCTAAAATTATATAAATTCAAATTTTTATGTACAAAACCGTCTTAAAAAAAATTAAAGTTACACTCCTAAAATGTTAGAATTATACTCGTAAAATGTAAAAAATTATATAAATTTAAATTTATAAGTAATAAACCGTCTTAAAAAAATATTAACGTTACACTCGAAAATCATCCAAGTTACACTCGTAAAATGTCAAAATTATATAAATTCAAATTTTTATACAAAACCGTCTAAAAAATATTAAAGTTACACTCGAAAATCAGCAAAGTTACACTCGTAGAATGTTAAAAGTATATATATTCAAATTATTATATCAAAACCGTCTTTAAAATTTAAAGTTACGCTCGAAAATATTAGAGTTACACTCGAAAAGTATTAAAGTTACACTCGTAAAGTATTAAAGTTACACTCGTAAGGTGTTAAAATTGTTTAAATTCAAATTTTGTATACAAACCGCCTTAAAAACTTAAAGTTACACTCTAAAACATTAGAGTTACACTCGCAAGCATCAAAGTTACACTCATAAATCTCAGCAGCTAAAAAGTGCTCAAAAGTGCTTAAAAGTGTTTAAAAAGTGATTAACTCAAAGCTAGAGAGAGAAAGTTAATTAATTAGTGCATATGTAATTAATTAGTGATAAGTGTATTTTCTAATCTCCCAAATCTCAGCCATCCATCTCCCTCATCCAATGGCTAGGACTCAAGGACTCTAAGAAAATGGTGGACTCAATTGAACTAAGCTCTATATATATATATATATATATATGCATCGTCAATATATCCGTCCCTTTTAGCGTACTTGATGAACGAAGTCGATCGACCCCATATATATATATATATATATATATATATATATATCATCATTATTTAATTTGGGAAACATTGACGTGTATATATAATACTTACTTGCATGTGCATTGATGAATCTGTTATTATTGCAAAGTAGTACGAGGTTAATTAATGATCCGGAACTCATCATCATTAATTATTATATATATATCATCAATATTATCATCAATATTATTGCAAAGTAGTACATATATACGAGGTTAATAATGACACGTGCCCCCGACCCGACCCAAAAGCGATCGACCCGAAGTACGTAGCTACTTGCTCTAGATAGTAGATTGCCCGATCCGTAACTGCTGGCCTGGCCACCCGCTCAGTTTCAGGTTAACTAGTGATGCATGATAATTATAATAACCAGGTCCTTAATTAAAAAGAAAATGACCCGATTCGAGGATCCCTATCTAGACTCGATATATATATACCACATCCGCTTGACCCGGAAATTATCGACGACCCGCCCAATTATAATCATTCCCGAAACAGACACGAATTGAAAGCCGAAAGGACCCTCGCTTCGACCCGAACCAAACTAATAATAATAACTAACCCGACCGATAAAGTTATTAATTACAAACCCGCCGAATCTAACCCGATTGGAATTGATTCCCAGGCCAAACCCGATCCGAGCTAATAATTAAACGTAACTTACGCCTATAATATAAAATTTAGAGCAAAGTAAAATAAATTAAATTAAATGTAGAGCAAAGTTAAATAAATTAATTTAGAGCAAAGTTAATGAATTTATTTCGTGCCTCAAATTTTAATACCGCGCGCGCGTATCTGAAAAATTAAAAAAAATATACATAATCTATAAAAACGGTGTTTTAGAATTTCACCGTTGTTATTACTTTCAACAACGGGTTATAATAAATAACCCGTTGTCTTAGTGTTATTACTTTCTACAACGGGTGTGCTTTAACCGTTGTCATTACTCTATAACAACGGTGGTTTGTAGGATAACCGTTGTCAATAGTTTCTCTTAATAAACCCTTTAGTTTCTCTTAATAAAAAATAATTTACAATCCTATAGAGTAAATTTTACACACGTACATTCTCATCATCATCCTCCTCGTTTACAATCATCCTCGTTTACAACACAAATCTTTTTGTTTAGTATCATCATCATCCTCCTCGTACTCGTGATCATCATCCTGTTCTCTTTATCATCACCCCGTTCTCATTTTCTTTATCAGGTAATTTTTGTGTTTCGTCTTTAGGGTTTTAAGATTGAAGTTCATCTTTTTGTTTTCATTTTCTATTTATCGTTCTCTTTATCATCTAGTTTCATTCCTTTCTAAGTTTTTAGAGTTTTAGAATCTCTGCATGACTCGTTATTTGTTCAGTTACTATTTCATTCATTTCAAGGTCTTAGGGTTTTAGAATCGCTGTATGCATGACTCTGTTCCGTTACTATTTCATTTCTTTTGAAGGTCTTAGTGTCTTAGGATTATCATGGGTGAAAAACGGAAAAGAGTAGAAAACAATGATAAGGGGGATAAGCCTGGTGAGAGGGGTGCTTTGAAGTGCTCTGCAGCCCTTGCAGCTATAGCGGCAAAAACGCTGATGGAAATAAAATGGAGTGTGAAAGGTGTTCCTACTGGTCCAAATGCTAGCCATTTATCCACTTGGATTGGAGTTACAACCAAACAGTTTGTGCCTATTGATTTAGATGATTTCAGGAATATAAATCCTTCATTGCAGAACTTACTCTTGAAACGTATAAAGGTATGATAATACCTTTAGCTAAACACCATTTTATTTTGCATAAGTTACTATTACATAAGGCAGGAAGCCGTATAAAGGTTCGTATAAAGGTATGATATTAGACAGCCGCTTATTAGTATATATGATGATGATGCAGGAAGCTTTCGATATTCCAGACTGCCATGATAAGTATCTATTACGTAAGGCAGCGGCAGTCCTAAGGCAGTGGAGGTGTGACCTTGCCAAATTACACTTGTATGTCGACAAGGAGACGGGGCAGATGCATAAGAGCCCACCGACAAAGTACCCCAACATCACTCAGCAACAATGGGATAATTATAAGGCGAAACGAGCTACTGAAAAGTTTCAGGTTAAGTATCCATGTCATATGTTTACATTTTTTTAAAACTTTACTTAAGGTTACATTTTTCTAAAAGTTTCAGGTTACATTTTTCCAAAACTCTACTTGTATCTATAGTTTTCTAATTGTCTCATCTACTTGCGATTTTATATGATTTGAAGAGCGTTAGCGCCAGAAATCGTGCTAACATCTCACAGAAGCGGGGGGTATATTATGGTTCTCGAGGCGGTTACAGATTGATAGAAGAAAATCTCGTAAGTAGCATCTATATATTAGATTTTTTTAATCATACTTGGACTTGATATACATGTATACATATATTATTTTTGAGTTTACGTGTAGGTGTCAAAAGGTGTGACCGACTTGAATCGGCACGTAACTTATAAAGAAGGGCACACGCCTAAAGGATCCCGAACATGTAACGAATATGATCAGGAAGTCTTTGCCAACATAGTAAGTATTATTTTTATTAAGACGGGTTTTTAATAACTTTATTGTTCAATTCTTGTATGTCTAACTATCTATTTATTTTAGTAACAAAAATAAAATTAAGTTTATTTAATATATTATAGGAGAATGTTCTGAATGAGGTTGCGGAAGGGAAATTCACTCCGAGTGGTCGTGACGACGTTCTTGCTAGAGCGATCGGCCGTCCCGAGCATCCAGGTCGATTGAGGGGCGTCCCATTACATGTCGGAGTCACGAAATATTATGGGACATCTAGCTCGAACAAGAAGAAGAATTATAAGGGGAAGGCTGACATGGTACCATTTGTTATTGTCATTTAAAATTCACATGTTATTGTTTTAACAAAATGCTGATTCTACATTTTGGGCGTGCAGGTTCAGTTATTGGCCTCCGTGATACTGAAGATGAATTCTGGAGGCAAGCCGTCCGAAGAAGAATTGAAGATGATGGAGGATGTCATTAAAAAGGGTGAGGTAGTGCAACAGATTTGTCAAGAGGCAGACACTACTACCTTGCCAATACATGAGGAGACAGCTGAGCAGATGGGTGAGGTACCTACTGCTGTCGAGGTTTTAATACCTCAAGCCGATAAGGTAAATATGAATTTTTTTTTTCTGCATTTGTTCTTTCCAGCAGCCATGCCTTTGATTGGTTTATTTTATTAGGTAAATGAGTCGGAAAAGGGGACGCAACTTGAGGAGACGGGTGAGGTACCTAATGCTGCCGAGGTTTTGATACCTCAAGCCGATAAGGTAAATACGACTTAACCATTTTGAACCTCTGCATTTGTTTTTTCCAGCAGCCATGCCTTTGATTGGTTAATTAATTTTATAAGGTAAATAACTCTGAAAAGGGGACGCAACTTGAGGAGCTGGCTGAGAAGACGGGTGACAATAAGGAGGTATGTAGAATATAAGAAGTTAGTATATGCTGTCAGTGCTAAATCTGGTCTGGACATGTTCAAGTATAATAGCCTACCCACCAACAATAAATACTTGTAACTCACTTTACATTATATACTCAATATAGATCATTTATGATATCTATTATATTTTGGTATTTAGTAAATAATGTGTATTCTTCAGGCCACAAAAAAGCGGGTAGTTGTTCTTCTCACCGACCCTTCATTCAAGAAGGATAATGTGGTTCGTCGTGCCCGAGGTTTCATATACCCAAAGCCCAATGACTTAGCGGAAACCATCTTGGTTCATGGCTCCCCACTCTTGCCGAAGCATGCAAAAGTGGGGATAGTGGAGGTCGCGAAGGGCTATGAAACCCGTAAACTACCCGTCCCAGTCCGCGACGAACTTCAAATTCTGGCAGATGCGGTTAACGGTTTTGTCCAATGGCCTGAAAGCCACATTTTCCTGGCTCGTGATCGTAAAATTCAACAGAATGTAGCCGGGGTTAGAAAAATACATCTAATTTAACCCGCCTTTTGTCTTTGTTCATTACCTTCATAAATAGTGAAATTTATATGTTATATTTTTGTTTTGTAGGTAACAAAAAACATGGATAAGTCTAACTCGATAGACAATAATCTTTCTACTACCTCGTCAATACAACAACTTGATGAGGTATTTAATCAACTCTCTTTATATTTTAAGTTCTACTATCCCCTCATCATTGAAAGAGCAACTTAATTTAGTTAGCCACATGTAGGTTGTGAAAGGTAGCACACCGCATCATTTCCCCAAGCTGAAAGAGGTCAGGAGTCTATCCCGTACTAAATATCATGGGAACGTTTACATGGAAAAAGTACGAACGGTGGCGATGCTGGAGCTTTATAAAGAGGCTGAGAGACGCATAGCAAGCGAGCAATTAATAATTATTCCGCTCGAGAATGATATTGTAGGGGTAGAACGCCAAGCAATGCTGGATTGGGAGATGCTAGCCGTTTGGGCTGGCCTTGACGAGATTGATGTCCAACACCTATATGTTTGGATGAAGTAGTGACACCCTAAAATTTGCGGAAAGAAAAAAAAAATTATTTAAATACATAAACGAAATATAATGATACATAACGAAGGTGTCATAACATAAAAAGGTCATTACAAAACGGAAATACTATTATACAAAAGAAATCTACAAGACGGGAGACATATCTCCCGTATAAATACGGAAATAAAAGTGTTTACAATAATATACAAACTATGAACCGAATATAGGTCCAAGGTAAATACTTCGCTCGCTAGCTCGTCCATGTACCCAAATATGCAACACCACCTGTTCGACCGCATTAAATATAAACACGGAAGCCACAGTCAGTGGGGAGTAACTCCGAGTTCTCCCAGCCACAAAATGTCGAGTTTAATGAAACATGAAAAACATAAAAGCAATGTATATAGAGAATACAACACCTTAACATATATGATATGCTTCTCATGTTATGAAACAGTTAACTAACATATAACCTAGCATATGAAAGCTATCATGTGAATCTGATAATAAAATATAACCCGAGGTAGGGAAGCTGGTATGCTAGCTCAGAGGTTCCTCTCAGAAACATGGCCATGATACACTCAAACCCTAATCAACACGTAATCATGTGAATCAGTTAACAACCGGTAATCCAAACTCTATCAATCCTAGCCGGCTTGCATATCACCTTCTAGAACTCATAGAATCATACAAACATGAAAGACCAATACGTCTACAAACAGGCATAAGTTCTTAGCACAGTCAATAGAAGACTTCCGTAACTCGAGGCTATACCACAAGGTAGGAAAACATCCTAGTCCTAGACTGATCAGACCTAGCGACAACAGCTATTCCATTCCCCGTCTCGTGACCAGAAGTACACAAGAAACTCTACTAGGCGACCCCCTAAGCAGAGATGGCTAGTACTTAAGCTGGCTCCATCCCCAAAGGGGATTAGGTAACCATGCCCCGACTTGGATATAAACCCACCAATCCGGGACACAAAAGCTATTAACCATGAACTATATACTCGTTAAAGAAAGTACGGACCTATCAATGTCATGGTCCAAGATACTCATTTAGAATTACAATGGCCGAACCAAACTAATATCTTAACTCAGAGGTTACCTTTAAAACATGGCCAAGATACGACTTAACATGCCATATAATCGTAATTCTCTATGGGTACTTAGTCAACACGACACCAACCATAAAATCAAAACAGTCACAGGAACACATCCTATCATGTGACTAATTGCATATAAATAATAATCAATTATCATATCGCCTCATATCTACTAAGGCTAATTCAGTAATTAAATACCACTTTACTTGAAGACAAATCCCCGACCCGAGTCCCGCGACGGGTCATCAGTCAAATCGGGGCTGACTAGATCTTAGTTTGACCAAACCCGTTGGATCAAACCGGCTAGAAACAGAGTCTTTATCACATAGACATAGACATAAAAATCACATATTCAAAACATGTTATTTCATTAAAACTTCTAACATGTGAAATATTTAACATTTCCGAAAACCCGATTGACTACAAGGATAGTAAATTAAACTATAAACCCGTATTATAATTTCTAACATGTGAGAAATATTAATTTTATGAAAAAACCTTTTTAATTAAATATTTTACTTATTAATATTTCCCGCTTGCTAAATATTACAAAACACGATGAAAATGACGATAACTCAAAAACCGTCACGAATCCCAAAGTGGGACCCACGGGCTGAATTGGGCCGGACCCACATGGGCCTGTTTTGGGCCTCACGGCCTGAATTGGGCTGTTTTGGCCTTTGATTCGATTTTACTAAAAACCGGTTCCTAATATTTCCCCGCATGCTTAACATAATTAAAACCCGTCAAAACAACAACCAATCAATCAAACATCGACACAAACCAAAGACCAAAACCCGGACCCACCATGGACCAACCCAGACCGGTCTGAACCGGCCTGGACCGGCCTGGTTTGGTCCGGTTCAGTCCAAACCCCACGGTTCACCCAACAACAACATCAAATCAATTCCAACATGTTTTTAATCATCAACCAACCATTTTAACAAACATCATACAAAATCATAACTTATTAAAAATCATCAAAATTTGTCAAGAACACTAAACTTGTTAAAATTTCATAAACAACATAAAAATTATAACTTATTAAAAATCATCAAAATTCATCAAGAACAACAAACTTGTTAAAATTTTCTAAACAACATAAAAATCATAACTTAGTAAAAATAATTAAAATTCTTTAAGAATAATAAATCATCATAAAAATTTCCTACAACTCAAAAATCATCAAAAACAGTAAATCATCATAAAAATTCTCTACAACTTAAAAATCATCCAAAATCATAAAACAACAATAAAATTCCATACAACATAAAAATATCATCAAAAATCATAAAACAACAATAAAATTCCATACAACATAATAACCACTACTTAACATATTACTAGCTAAAAATCCATAAATCATAAAACATGAACCAAAAATATAAAGATGAACCAAAATCCAAATAAATAAAACTAAAGGCTATATTACTAACTCAAATCCTAAATAACCATAACATGAACATAAACTAAAACCTATGTGACATTAATTCGTCGAGTAAAACGGAATTGTTACCTTAGCTAGCCAAAACAATTAGCACCAAAATAATAAGAAATATATATAATAAGAACCCTTCTCCTAATCTTCACCCAAAATATACGAGTCTCCAAACTCGTCTTCAAAATCTTCCCCTATAAAAATATGACAAGAAAACATTATTAGCACATAAAACTAAATTTCTCATAATTAAAGTGTTGGAAACGATCTTGACGGAATTGAAAATAAACCGTACGTGAAGATGGAGAGCGAAGAGGAGAGTCTAGAAATATAAAGTAGGAAGGATTTAATTAAGAAACGAAGATTTTATGAAGGTTTTGCTCAAGAACGATGAAGAACAAATGATGAACGATGAAGAACACGAAGAACGATTAAATAAAGTGATGTTTTGATCTTTATTTGGTTTGTTGAAAGATGAAAAGTTGTTTGTGAGTTATGATGGGTGGTGGAGCCGTGTGTTTATAGGCAAATAAGGCTGTCGGATTTTGAATTCGTTGTTACGTAATTGACTCGCGTTTAATAATTATTTTACGGTAAACGATTTAATATAATTTACGATAAAGTTAATATCAAGATATTATGATATTAAAATGAAAAATAATGGAAATATCAAGGCTTAAGAGTGGGTAAGGGAGCCGTGTGATGTTGAGCTTGTCGGGTCCGATTTCGAGCGTTTTGCGTAGTTTTCGTTAACTGATCGATAAAGTGAAATAATATCTAGATATTATAATATTATAATCAAAAGTAATGAAATATCAAGCCCTATTAGAGGACTAAATGGACCGCGTGGCATGGTGAGGATTCGGTCTGTTTTTGCTCGATTTGCGTAATCTTCGTTGACGGATCGATAAAGTAAGTAAATATCTAGATATTTTGATTATTTTAATCAAAATAAATAAAATATCTAATGGTGAGTGGAAAGCGATGACACGCGCGGGTGACTCATGCCAAAGTCGAGTTTCGATTTTGTTGCGCGCCTTACGATGCGTCGGGAATAGTTAAATGACGTTCGATTAAAAACCGTAAAAGTTATTCTCTAAATTCCGAATAAATTCAAAATAATTATATTAAATTATGATAAATCATAATAAATATAAATAAAAATAAATCAAAAATATAATTTTTTTAAATAAAATTTCGGTCTTCAAAATCGCAAGACGAGTCGGGAAAAGTCAACGAAAGTCAAAATCGAATAAAAAGTCGGAAAAAGTCAAAATGGCTTAAAAGTTCAGAAAAGTTTAAGACGACTTAAAAATAAATAAAAAGTCAATGACGACTTTAAAAAGTCAAGGAAAAGTCAAAGACGGTTTAAAAGTCAAGAAAAGTCAAAGATGACCAAAAACGGTCTTTTCATGAAATCTCTCAAAAATTCCAAATACGAACGCGTAATTTCAAAATACGACTCGGAACAAAAATTCCTATATTAAAAACTTAAGTTCTACTGAAAAGTATCCATAAGCTATTGCTTAAGCAACTTGGGTACTTTTCGGGTTGTTACAATCACCCCTCCTTTTAAAAAGTTTCGTCCTCGAAACTTAGAAGAAGGAACGTAACATATATGTAGGTCTATTTCAAAACTGTTAAAATATACTTGTAATAAAATATAAAATCTTATCTACGGAACGGCAGGTTCTCGTCCGCATCAAGAATATCGATAGAAGGTACGAAATCTTCGAACGGTTAAATCGAATAGAAAGAGGAAAGAAAGAAGGAAATTTACCTCAAGCAAAGAGCTCGGGATATTTAGCTAACATTTTAGCTTCGGGTTCCCAAGTTTCTGATTCGACGTTTCCACAACGCCAAAGAATACGAACTAAGGGTACCACCTTGTTTCGAAGTTGTTTGTTAGCCCTTTCAAGTATACGAATCGGCCTTTCTTCCAAAGCCAAATTAGGTTCCAAGTCCAACACTTCTTCTTGAATAATATGACTCGGATCACTGATATACTTCTTCAATTGCGAAACATGGACCACATCATGAACTTTGCTCAAGTTCGGAGGCAATTCCAGACGATAAGCAACAGGACCAACTCTTTGAAGCACACGAAACGGTCCAATATATTTAGGACTCAACTTCCCTTTCACTCCAAACCGTTTCACCCTCCTTTCATTGGTTGATACTTGTAAGAAAATACCATTACACCCGTCTTGAAACATCATTCAGCGGATCCGCGACGAACATTCGGCATAGGATTTCTTGTCTCATCTTGAGCGGCTTTCATTCGTTCACGAATGACTTGAACTTGATCGATCGCTTCAGTAACAATGTCGGGACTCAACATATGATCATCTTGCACTTGATCCCAACAAACCGGACTACGGCATTTCCTACCGTATAAAGCCTCATAAGGTGACATCTTGATAGAAGCATGATAACTGTTGTTATAAGAAAATTCCACCAAAGACAAACACTTCTCCCAAGAATCATGAAAGTCCAAAGCACAAGCACGAAGAAGATCTTCCAAAGTCTGGATCGTCCTCTCGGTCTGACCATCAGTAGCGGCATGAAATGCTGTGCTCATCAACAATTTACTACCCATAGCTTCTTGTAAAGCTGTCCAGAATCGGGAACAGAATCTCGGATCACGATCTGAGACTATACTTTTAGGTACTCCATGGTAGCGCACTATCTCATCCACATAGCTACGAGCTAAGACATCTATCTTCCAAGTTTCTTTGATGGGCACGAATCTGGCACACTTGGTTAGACGATCTACAATAACCCAGATGGCATTCTTTCCACTAGAAGTTCTAGGTAAAGCCATCACGAATTCCATAGAAATAGACTCCCATTTCCACAAAGGAATCTCCAAAGGCTGCAGCAAACCTCCGGGTCTTTGATGATCAATCTTCACCTTCTGACAAGTAAGACATCTATTAACATACTCCTTCACTTCAATCTTCATCCTAGGCCACCAGAATTGTGGTCTCAAATCTTTATACATTTTGTCACCTCCAGGATGAATAGAATAAGGAGAAAGGTGAGCTTCATCAAGTATTCTCTTCCTCAACTCGGCACTTCTCGGAACATATATTCGACCATGGTAACGAAGGTAGCCATCATTATCCACCACACAATCCTTAGCTTGCCCCAGTGATATTTTTGCTCGAATGGCGATAAAAGTAGCATCCTCCGGTAAACAAGTACGAATCTCATGATAAAAATCAGGTTCCGCGGTCAAAGCACCAAGATAATCAAATCCTTTCCCAACGAACTGTATCTGAAGCTTCTGAAACTCGGTTACCAGCTCATCGGGTAAAGTACCAAGAGCATTTAATGAATGACTGGTCTTCCTACTCAAAGCATCTGCCACAACATTTGCTTTTCCCTCGTGATAAATCAACTCAGCATCATAATCATTCACTAACTCCAACCA